>VDFB02006415.1:0-47752 GCA_007258455.2 Sequoia sempervirens
ATATGGTTAAATACATTTCATATGGGGTAAGACAGCAGAGCACCGAGGAATTTACAGCCCATGCTCCTAGCAATATGGTAACATAGTCAATTCAAAAGCCTGTCTGCTGAAAAGAGCATTTGGTGGTCATCATCAAATGAAAGTTTCCATAGGAAGTTGGGCCAACCATATTGCCAATCCCTACAGATGCCTAGACTGTCCTCTAGGCAAGTAATGCTAAATTTACTTGGCATAATTTGTACTTAGTTGATTGAGTTGGTTATTTTTCATACTACCCCTAAAATGCCCATTTCAATTGGGTAGGCATTTTTTTCATACTATCCCTAAAATGCTTGTTTCAATATCATGCAATACAGTGCAAAAAGGGCATCCATCACAATATCCTTTCAATGTCTTCCCATGAAAAAACTTTATTAAAGAATGTTTGTTGGCATGTGAAAAATGGCATCCATAACAACAATCTCTCAATGTTTTGCCACTGCAAAATTAAGAAAAGGAAAGGGCTGAACAGAATCAGGCCCCGGACACTTAGTTTGTCCAACAATTTCTAATGCACAGTAATAACGACATAAGCTTCAAGTCAACAAAACTAATCAGTCATCTATCTGTTAGACCAGTGCATTATCAGTCATAATGGAGACAACGAACAGAGAGAGACTCTGATAATATGGACAGAACTTTAAATAATGCGACAAATTTGGACTGCATTTCTACCAGCAGTTTTCCTCATCAGCTAGCAGCCTTGTTCAATCTATGAGAAATGAACAATTAAGCTAATTTAGAACTTAAACAGAATAATGATATTGTACCAAAATGAACAATGACTGGAGAGGAAAATTGTTCCTCACCTCAAATCCATCAGGAAATAAAGCACCATTGTGAAAACCGTTTTCTACTCCTCCCTGGGAATCACTCTCTGATACAACCTCTGTATATGAAGTGACAAAACCACAGAATTTTGAAAATATCATTAAGATTGAAACTTTGGAGAAACAGTCAACAAATTAAGTCATTTCACAAAATCATCACACATAAATGGGTAACAACCAAAAGGAGTGTTCTTCTTAATAAGCTATTTTATGGAACCATCACACAAGAAATGGAGAGAATCATATAGAACTTTGAAAATCTTTTCTAAGTTTCCAACTTTGTAGGCACTTTCAAGTTTCAACAAATGAATCATATCATTGAACCATCACGTATGCATGAGAGAAAATTATTGGGAACTGTCAAGATACAAAATGCTCTAGCTGATAAATTGTTCTGCAGAACCATACATGAAATGTAGAAAGTCAATAACCGTCAGAGAATGCAAACCTGCCAAGACTATGTACCTAAGATAAAATTGGATCATAATAAGAATAATACAAGCAAATTCTAATTCATTTCTATTTTTTTCAGCTCTTAAACTCCCAAAAGTCTACAGTATTACTATTAATAATTTGATTCTAAGGATCAAGATAGAGAATAACTTAGCTATAAAAAAGTCAAAACTTTAGCCTAACACAACTTTTTAAGGAATTACTATCAAAATATCAAGTAAAAAATTGAGACATTTAATTATAAGTTGCAAAACATTACAGCTGGCTCTATGTGTTACAGGGTGTTGAAATATCTTGTCATTGATGACAATGGTCAATTGTCTCTATGCATTGCTTGAGCTACTTGCTTGCTTACTTGAGATACTTGTTTGTCTACTTCACTTACTTGCTTGTCTACTTCAGCTACCTGCTTGTCTAATTCAGCTGCTTGCTTGCTTCCTTAGTCAGCAAGTCTTTTGCCGTATCAGATATGTTTGTCAGCATATGTGCCATGTCAGATTTCAAATGGTCAAATATTTTTGCAACGCCTTGGCTTAATGATTGACGGTTTCTTTTTGTGTGGTGGCTTGATTTATTTCTCCTGACGAATATGTATGAGGCGGCTCTATCTTTATTCAGACGTTGGCTACAAGATGTTGTGGAAGCTCAGTATATGTCTCTGTGGCATTAAATCAACAAATTACCTATGTGTTGAATGACAGCTAGCATTTATTGTCTGCAATGGTTTATGTGTTCATGAGTGTTCTATTCTTAGCGACGACTCATGGAGTCTTCATTTTCCTGAACAACAGCTTATAATTATGGTTTTTATTTTGGGTCGTGCTTATCGTGTAGTCATGGTATGTTTATTGGATGTCTATGTGGCATTCCCTCCACCCCCCACCCCCTGCTGCATCGTCTCTTCTGGTTGAGACGTACTTTTGAAAGGTAATTACTATTTACGGATTTGAGTATGGGCAAGTGAAAAAAGGTAATTTGATCAAGGTTGAATTTTATGGAACCGAGCAAGTCATAGAATGTGACGGAAAATATAGTGGAGCTGCTGGAGTAGCTCATGCCTCTGTGTGAAGTCTATTGTGTGTTGTCAGTATTATTTTCACGTCTTTGCTTTTATTAAGCGACAACTTCATTTGATTTTATCTGTCGACCTCCTTGTAATGGGCAGCTCTTGGATTGGTGTATTGGAATTTTTCAAGTCATGAGCTATTGATCACCATCACCATTATTCTTCTAGTTATCGGGCATGTCATGCATTTTCTTGCAGTGAACAAAGTGTTCAATATCTGGAGTGATTTTGTTATGCCTAGGTCGGGGTGTGAGAAGCCATTAAGTTTGATATGGAGTAGAGTTGAGTATAGAGCTATATACATGCTATCACTATCATTTTGTGTGTATTGAAAAATGTTGTTCGGTGAAAAATACATGCCTATAGGTGAAGTTGTTAGCTTCAAAAATTAATCACTTTCTTTTTGCCTGAGGTCATGATCATTAGAAATGTTGTTATATTTATTCTCTGAGCGTCTAAACCCTTTGCTGTGAAGTTGTGCCATTTCAATGTGTTTACAGGAGTGCTCAGAAAAAGAGGTGATGCTTGCTCAATCTTTTCATGCATGGATATGTGAATGTAAGGAGGCAGGTTATGCATTTCTTGGAATCAATTTGTTATGAAGTATGTTAGTTTGAGGGGATTATGTTTTGATACTTGAACTATAGACTTCAGAATCTAATCAATGATTCCTTGTGCAAGCCTAAGTGTCTCAGTGAAGCGCAGAATGTAGTTTGGTATCAAAGAATTCAGGGTTGCAGTGGTGTGTTTATTTACAGTGAGTTGGTGCTCACTTTTGTAATTGAGGTTGGTGCCCTTTAAAGTTAATGAAAGCAACTGTTCTACCGTGGTTTTTTACCCGAAAGGGTTTTCCACGTGATATCTGTGTTCATCTTGTCTTATGTTTGTTCTTGCTCTTTTGATTTCGGATTCATATGGTTTTAAGTTTTAAAGTTTAAACTACTGATTCACCCCTGCACTCCCGCCCCTCTGCCCTCCCCCCTCTCAATATTTTTTGTGTGCTCTTCAATTGGTATCAAAGTGGGGTTCGTTCGTTTTGTGAGCTTAATCACTTGGAGGTTGATCATAATTGCACACATGGGTTCTCATGAAGGTTTGGCTACAAACAAAGCTCCCTTATTTGATGGCTCTAACTATGCATTCTAGAGTATTCGAATGGGCACTTATTTGATGTCACTTGGTTTTGATATATGGTGCAGTGTGACAAATGGATATACAATTCCTGCAACTCCTCCAACTGATGCAGATGGAAAGAAAGCCTTTGAACACAATGCCAAAGCGATGAATGCCATCCTTTGTAGTTTGGCCGAATCTGAATTTGTGAAGGTTATGCACTGTGATACAGCTCATGAGATTTGGGACAAACTTCAGAAAACATATGAAGGAGATGATAAAGTTAAGAAGGCAAAGCTTCAAACACATAGAAGACATTTTGAGAATCTCAAGATGCAAGAAGTAGAAATCGTTGCTGCTTATTTTCTGCAAGTAGATGAAGTTATCAACACCATCAAAGGTCTAGAAGAGAAGGTTGGGGAGTCTATAGTTGTTTAGAAGATATTGAGATCCCTTCCTTTGTGTTTTGATGCAAAGGTTTTAGCTATTGAGGAGATGAAGGAGCTTGACAAGTTGACCATAGATGAGCTACATGGTATTCTTACAGCCTATGAAATGAGAACTATTCATGATCAATCAGTCAAGAAGGAGAGAGCCTTTAAAGTTTCAAGAAAGGGAAAAGACAAGGTGCCTACTACCAGTAATAGTTTAGATGAAGATTCAGATTCTAATGAGGCACACTTCATAAAGAAGTTGAAAAAGGGCTTAGGAAGATACAAAGGAAAGTTGCCTTTCAAATGCTTCAATTGCGGAAAAGTGGGACACTTTGCATCCAAATGTCCTTAAGAGAAGAATGAGGACAGCAATTGTCAAAAGAAATCAAAACATTTCAAAAAGGGGTATCGAGGTAAGAAGAATAAGTTTAAGAAATCTGCAAAAAAAAATTATTCTAAAGATCACAATAGCTCGACAAATGATAGTGATGAAGTGTCTTCAGTAGAAGAAATTTGTTTATTGCTGAAGAAGAAAATGTGCTTGAGATTAAAGATAAAGAAATAGAAGATGGGCAATATGATGAAGAAGGAGAAATAGATCTTGAAGCAGAACTTGTTAGTGCTCTTAGTGAAATCAGAAAACTTAGAAAGAAAAAATCGAAAGTTGAAATTACAGCTGCAAGAAGACAATGAATCTAAGGTTATTGCATCTCAAACTCTTGAAGAAACTGAGAAGAAGATTGTTGATCTCCAAGAAATTCCAAGTTGAGAAGAGCTGAAGATTGAGAATAATCTCAAAATAATGCAGGCTATATCATAATGCCAAATTCTGAAAATTCATCAAAATATAATCAATTCACAAGGCAGCAAGAAATTTATTAGAGTTGCAAGAAATGATTTCAGATATGTGAATAAAAATCAAGGATACTTGAATAGGAATGATTTTGCTCCTTTGATGAATTATAATGTTATATGTTACAAATGCAATAATTTTGGTCATACTGCAAAGACCTGTAAAAGCAATTTTGCAAAATCGTTCAAGCAAAGTAAAAAGAAAGAGAAATGGGTGATTGAAAAAGTTGTTAGGAAGGTTTGGAGGAAGAAGAAAGAGGTAGAAAAAGAGAAGTTGGGAGTGATTTCACTCCATCCTTGAGAAAGTGTTTAAACTCAAGGGGAGCTTTCATTGTCATATCTTATCAACCTCGTTTCAATTATGCAGGTTGCTTCAGGTTGTCATTGATGTCAAAAGGGGAGTAGTACAAGCTTCAGAAGGTGTTCTCAGAAGCAGGTTGGTTTCAGTATTGGTTTTAGTGCAGTTTGGTTTTGGTTCCAAGAGGTGTTGTCATCAATGACAAAGGGGGAGATTGTTGAAATATCTTGTCATTGATGTCAAAGGTCAATTGTCTCTATGCTTTGCTTGAGCTACTTGCTTGCTTACTTGAGTTGGTTGCTTGTCTACTTCACCTACTTGCTTGTCTACTTCAGCTATCTGCTTGTCTAATTCAAACGCTTGCTTGCTTACTCAATCAGCAAGTCTTTTGCCATATCAGATTTGTTTATCAGCACATGTGCCATGTCAGATTTCAAATGGTCTAATATTTTTGTAACACCTTGGCTTAATGATTGGCGGTTTCTTTTTGTGTGGCGGCTTGATTTATTTCTCCTGACGAATATGTATGAGGCAGCTCTATCTTTATTTAGATGTTGGCTACAGGATGTTGTGGAAGCTCAGTATATGTCATTGTGGCATTTTAAATCAGCAAATTACCTATGTGTTGAATGAAGGCTAGCATTTATAACCTGCAGTGGTTTATGTGTTCGTGAGTCTTCTATTCTCAGCGACGACTCATGGAGTCTTCATTTCCTTGGACGACGGCTTATAATTATGCATTTATTTTGGGTCATGTTTATTGTGTAGTCGTGGTGTGTTTATTGGATACCTATGTGGCATTCCCCCCCTGCCACGTCACCTCTTCTGGTTGAGATGTTCTTTTGAAACGTAATTGCTATTTACGGATTTGAGTATGGGCGAGTGGAATAAAATAATTTGATCAAGGTTGAATTTTATCGAATCAAGCAAGTCATAGAATGTGACGGAAAATATAGTGGAGCCGTTGGAATAGCTCATGCCTCTATGTGAAGTCAAGTGTGTGTTGTCGGTATTATTTTCACATCTTTGCTTTTGTTAAGCGACAACTTCATTTGATTTTATCTGTCGACCGCCTTGTAATGGGCGGCTCTTGGATTGTTGTATCAAAAATTTTCAAGTCGTGAGCTATTGATCACCATCACCATTATTCTTCTAGTATAGGGCATGTCATGCACTTTCTTGCAATGAACAGAGTCTTGAATATCTTGAGTGATTTTGTTATGCCTAGGTTGGGGTGTGAGAATCCGTTAAGTTTGATATGGAGTAGGGCTACGTATAGAGCTATATACATGCTATCACTATCATTTTGTGTGTATTGAAAAATGTTGTTTGGTGAAAAATATGTGCTTGTAGGTGAAGTTGTTAGCTTCAGAAATGAATCGCCTTCTTTTTGCCTAAGGTCATGATCATTAGAAATGTTGTTATATTTATTCTTTGAGTGCAAGCAGTGCAAGTGAACAGCATCTAAACCTTTTGCTATGAAGTGCCATTTTAATGTGTTTATGGGGGCACTCAGAAAAGAAGGTGATGCTTGCATAATCTTTTCATGCATGGATATGTGAATTTAAGGAGGCAGGTTATGCATTTCTTGGAATCAATTTGTTATAAGTATGTTAGTTTGAGGGGATTATTTTTGATGTTTGAACCATAGTTGGAAAACTCGCCTAAAACTCGCGAGTTTTTTTTGCAAACGAGTAATAGCGAGAAGAACTCGCAGGAAAAAACTCGCTGTTTTTTGTGAAAAACTCGCCGACTTTTTGGCGAGTTTTTCACAAAAAGTCGGCGAGTTTTTAAAAAAAACTCGCGCGATCAGACTATGAAGTCCGCCGGCGGCCAAAAGGTCATTGCATTTCGTTTTTTTGAGTTTCTTTCACTCTTGGCAGAGCAAAAACGGAGTTTGGAGCATTTTGCACCATTTTTTAGTGATTTTACGTTGAGGAGACGAAATTTGAAGGAGGATTTCATCAGATTTCAAAGGCAAATTGGATTTCCAGGTAGGTTTTCTGTTTTTGCTTGTTCTTTCTTTTTTATTTATTTTTTCTTCATTTTTGTTGATTGTATGTTTAAAAAACATCATGAATGAATTGTAAAATAGATTTAAATACATTTATATTGTTGAAAAGAAGATTTAGATTCATCAAAACAAGAATTTGTGACACTTTTTTTCTGATTTTTTCTCATATTTTGCTGATTTTTCATTTTTTTGAATTTTTTTCAAACCCTAGTTTGTTTTTTTTAATTTGATTCTTCTTGTTTGTTGAAAACATGTTTAAAATCATATATTAGCTTAATTTGTTTCTAATTTAAAGTAATTTTCTATTTTTTACATTTTTTTGTAACCCTAGTTTATTAATTTCTTTTTTTAATCCAATTTTTTTGATGAAAATGATTAGAATCTTAGATTAGTAATCTATATTGATTTAATCTATATGTTTAGAATCTTAGATTACTAATTTAAAATAATCTATGTTGATTTAATCTAATTTAGCTTGTTTTAAAATTTTCTATCAAAAAACTAACAAGTTGTGCTTTCACTTTTGTGTGTGTACTTGTAGGTTAATTGATAATGGCTTCTGAATCCGCTTCTACCCCTACTTCAGCCCCATCCATGCCTACGAGTGGGGAATATGTAGGCACTCGTCCAGCAGGAGCTAGAGATCCTGCTTGGAAATATGCATATGAAGGACCAGAACCTGGAACAGTGTATTGCATTAGGTGTAAAACTATATACAGTGGAGGCATCAATCGCCTCAAATACCACCTTGCAGGCATCCCTAGACGTGATGCTAAGGAGTGCTTAAACACCAATGACGAAATAAAAAGACAAATGAATGCAATACTTTCCGCTGCAGAAGAAAAAAAGGTGCAAAGAGCAAAGGCAAAAGCGGCAATGCAAGCTGCCATAGCTTCTTCTCAAGGTGTTGGTCAACCTTGAGTCACTGTCAGATGATGATGATATAGCAGCCGACATAGTGGGATCTCTTCGTGGTCCACGTGTGCGAAGGCAACCACTGCAACCCGCCACCACCTCCATCCATTCGAGTACCTCTAGTAGACTACCAGGGTCAAGATCAACACCTACAGGCACAACCACGAGTTCACGCATTGGTGATTTTTTTGTGCCTAGAAACACACCTGGTGCACAACCTTCTTTAGAGGCAACTAGGTGGAATAAGGAGGTGCATGAGCATGCAAATATTGCTTGTGCCGATTTTTGGTACTTCAACAACATCCCTTTCAATGTGGCAAGCTCACCTTATTGGCAAAATTTGGTGACCGCATTGACAGTTGCAGGGAAAGGCTACAAGGCACCTTCGCGCAAAGACTTGAGTGGGAGGTTAGTTTATATTCTTTAAGTTTAATTTATGTTTTTTAAGTTTATTTTATGATTAATTTAAGCTATTTTTTTGTTTACAAATTAAAACTGTGTACTTAATTTCACTTTGTACTTGTAGGTTGCTTTCTAATGCAACTGAAAGGGCAAGGGCAGCAATAGAAGAACAAAGAGAAGAATGGAAAAAATATGGCTGCACTATACTTTCTGATGGGTGGACGGATGGAAAAAACCGTACCATCATTAATTTTTTGGTTTCTTGCAAAAATGAGGTGGTGTTCTTGAAATCCGTGGATGCCTCCAGCATAGTAAAAAATGCAGAAAATTTGGCTAGAATGTTGGAGCAAGTGTGCATGGAGGTTGGGCTTGAAAATGTGGTGCAAATCGTAACTGACAATGCAGCAGCATATGTGGCAGCAGGAAGAATCCTCCAAGATAAACACTACACAATTTTTTGGACACCATGTGCTGCCCATGTCCTTGACCTTCTTTTGGAGGACATAGGCAAATTAGATTGGGTCACACCGATTGTAGAGGATGGAAGGAGGATCACTAAATATATTTACAATCACCCTTGGGTTCTCAGCTTGATGAGGGAGCACACCAAAGGGAGAGAATTGGTGAGACCTGGTGTGACAAGGTTTGCAACGGTTTTCTTATCGTTGCAAAGCATTCTTGGTGCTTTGACAGCTTTGAAACAAATGTTTGTGAGTCAAGCATGGGTAGACTCACCTTATTCGAAGAAGCCAGAAGGAGAAAGAGTTCAAAACATTGTCTTCGAGCCCCTCTTTGCACAAAGAGCAACAGAGATTGTGAAGGTAACTTCAAAACTTTGAGTTTGAATCTAAATTCAAATTAAACATTTTTCTTGAAGTTAATGTCTTTCATTGTAAATTTGTAAATTACTAAATTGTAACTCTAATCCTTTTTTGCATTTTTAAATTTATATTGTAGGTGTCAGAGCCCTTGGTTAGAGTGCTTCGCTTGGTGGATGGGGATCAAACCCCAATGGCGTATCTTTATGAGGCCATGGATAGGGCCAAGGAGGCTATTAAAAGTTATTATAAGGGGGACAGCCTCAAATTTGATCCCATTTGGGAGATTATCGATAGGAGGTGGAACAATCAACTCCACCAACCTATCCATGCAGCAAGGTACTTCTTGAACCCCCGTTTCATCCACTCGGGCACCTATTCAGATCCTACTGGAGAGGTTATGGAGGGCCTCACTACTTGCATGCAGCGGATGACATCCACACCTGATGAGGCAGACTGCATTGTTAATGAATTGCAGAGTTATAGAGAGAAAAGGGGTGCACTCTTCTCTTCAGACCTGGCAAAGAGAGCAGTATCTAGGCTGCCACCAGGTATAAAATTTGAAATTTACAAGTTACAAAAATGAAAAATTGATAATTACAAGTTACAAGTTACAAGTTACAATTTTCTAACTCTTTTTTTGTTTTTTTTGTAGATGTTTGGTGGACACATTGGGGTGGAAAAACCCCAAATCTTCAAAAATTTGCCCTCCGTGTCTTGAGCCAGCCTTGTAGTTCTTCCAATTGTGAGCGCAATTGGAGTTTGTTTGAGGCTATCCACACAAAAAAGAGGAACAAACTCGCTCAAAAACGCCTCAATGACCTTGTTTATGTGCAATATAATCTTCGATTGCGCAAAGAAAGGTAGAAGAAATATCATATGATGATCCAATTGATTTGGATGAGATAGATCCATACAGTGATTGGACAGGGCGAGGGGAGCAGCCTCCATTGTTTACTGAGGATGAGATTTATGATTTAGAGCGACAGGCAATGGAGGAGGGTGGATTTGCATTCTCATTGGACGACCTTGAGGATGACCCTGAGGAGGAGTCATTGCCAGTGCCACCACCAGCAGCTGCAGGAGGATCTACATCTAGGATGGAGGTTGAGGAGCCACAGGCACAGCAGGAGCAGACTCCTATGATTAGACCCTCTTCCGGTCCCTTATTGAGATCTAGACATGGGAAGAGGAAGATGTGATTCATGTGAATTTGTAAAAACTGAAATATATTAATGTTTATGTAGTATTTACTTTCAGTTTTACAAAAACAATTTGCTATTTTCATTTTGTTTCAGACTATTATCATATCAACGCATTGAGCACTCAGCATTCCACATGAGGATGCCATTTTGTATCCAATTTTCTTTCATATCAATCAAATATTGCTTGTTTCTTATATGTACTCATTTATTGACTCATTGGATGCATCTTATCTTTGAATTTTGCAAAAAAAATGCGTTTTTAGTGAAGTTTAAGCAATATTTTAATTTCCCGAGTTTTTTGCCGAGTTTTTTGCCAAGCCGAGTTTTTCAGGCTTGCCGAGTACTTGCAATTGGCGAGTTTTCCAACTATGGTTTGAACCATAGTTTACATACTCTCCAATTACTCTCCAAGTAGCCAAGTAATCTCCAAAAAATTTGCAATGCCGAGTAATTTTTGCTTTTACTCGCGGGCAATATGCAAATGGATTTTATCTCGTCAAATTATCGAGTAATCGCCAGTAGCTCGCAAAAAACCCACAAACTTGGCATGTTTGTGTGTGTATAAATATGTCTGTGTGTGGATATGCATGCAAAATTGGCATCCTGTGTATGTTTATAGATATGTATGTGTGCACAGTGCAGTCCTGAGTATACACATACATAAATATCCACACACATTTGCCGAGTATTTGCCGAGTATTTGTCAAGTGTTTGCCGAGTTTTTCCCGAGTCAAAATTTTTGGGCTTGCCAAGTACTCTCCGATTCCGAGTATGTAAACTATGGTTTGAACTATAGACTTCAGAATCTGATTAGTGATTTCTTGTGCAAGCCTAAGTATCTCTGTGAAGTGCAGAATGCAGTTTGATATCAAAGAATTCAGGGTTGCAGTGGTGTGTTTATTTACAGTGAGTTGGTGCTCACGCTGGAGTTGGTGCTTCAGCTGTACGAAGTTGGGGCTTCGAGGAAGTTGGTGCTTCCAGTGAGTTGGTGCTCACTTTTGTAATCGGGGTTGGTGCCCTTTAAAGTTAATGAAAGCAACTGTTCTGCTGTGGTTTTTTATCCGAAATGGTTTTCCACGTGATATAGGTGTTCATCTTGTCTTATGTTTGTTCTTGCTGTTTTGATTTCTGATTCATATGGTTTTAAATTTTATAGTTTAAAATACTGATTCACTCTGCCAAATACTTAAAATTTCTAAACCAATGCAATTTGTGTTGGGATCAAGGACACCACATTAATTATGGGTAAATGAGGCAACTATGAAAAACCTAAAATACAGCCAAATTTTGGGAACATAATCTCAAAATTAGCTAAATGGTGTCATATAACCGCTAAAAAATTCTATGGTGTCCTGGGAATTCAGCCGAAAGTGATAAAATTGAATCTCAATGTCTGAATGCTTTCAGTGATGACATTTAAATAATGTCTAAATTCTTCCCAATTTTTTACCATTTAGGAAATTTATAAAGGCAAGATGGAACCAAACTCAGTTCAAATGAGTCACTTTGCAATTTTTCACCTACCAAGAAAATTTAATAAAGGCAAGATACGACTGGACTTATAACTTCAACCTTGAGCTTGCCAAAGACTTTAGGTTTTAGGTTGTACATATATATATATAAATATAGTCAAACAGTGACATAGCCAATAAAAAATTCTATGGTATGCTGGTAATTCAGTCAGAACTGATAAAATTGAATCTCAATGTTCGAATGCTTTTAGTGATGAAATATAAATAGCTGAAATAAGTCTTCTTCACAATTTTTTTCCATTTTTAGGATGAAGGTAACATAGAACCAACTCAGTTCAAACAAGTCATTTTAACAATTTTTCATCTACCAAGAAAATTCTGTGAAGGCACCATATAACCACAATTGTGTTTCAAGATTGTGTGTGTGTGTGTGTGTGTGTGTGGGTGTGTGGGTGTGTGGGTGTGCGTGTGAAGCCAATTGTTGGAGATAAAAATGTTAAAATAAGCCCAATGGTGACAGGTAGCCACTAAAAAAATACTATGGTATGCTGGGAATTCAGTCAGAACTGATAGAATTGAATCTCAGTCTCTGAATGCTTTCAGTGATGAGATTTATTAACTGAAAGGAGTCTTCACAAATTTGAACCAAACTCGGTTCAAACAAGTCACTTCACAATTTTTCATCTACCAACAAAATTCTACAAAAGCAAGAATAATTAGACTTTTGACTTCAACCTTAAGCTTGCGAAACAAATTCAGTTCCACAATATATATATATATATATATATATATATATATATATATGTGTGTGGGTGTGTAGAAAGAGAGAGAATGTTTGTATTCTTATCCTTACTGTTCAAGGAATAATTAACTTAAATAAGAAGACGCAAGTTCCACTTTCATGACAAAAAATCAATTACGGTTTTCCCATACAAAATCCTTCTCAATATTAATAAAGTGAAGTCTTTTGGACCAGGGCATCTTCCTCTTGATTCTTGCCAAGTGTTGAAATCCTCAATGAAATGGAAAAGAGTAATTTTCATTACCTGCTAAATATAGTACAAGCAATGTAGGTAACAAATTTATATATCCGTTTCACATAATTTTACAAATCATGTTTCAGATTCCTTTCTCACATGCTTGAAGGCTATTTGCAATTCACTAACCAGAGAGCTATGACTAAAAATAATTTATAGCATATCATTGTCGAGACAACTTACTGTCAGAAGCAATGGCGAATGTTGCATGTGAAATTTTGACAGTGGATGGAGAGCTGAATTTGATTCTGCCACTGGTGGAAAGTGTTCCAGAGTTATTTCTAGAGTACTTCCCACTGTCCAGTCTTGGCAAGGATCTGTGTGAGAAACCATAGTGCATCTGTCTCGCATCGCCTTTGTCACACAAAGCCTGAACATGTATGCGGGTTCCAAGAGAAGCTAAAAAAACATATAGCAGTCAGGAATATCAATTCATCAAACGCTCAAACAAGAAGAAATAAAAATTGAAAGCTTGAATTGCTGAAACAAATAGAATCACATATTAGAAAATGTATCTTCTAGAGCGATAACAAAAACATTGTCCAGAGCAAGTGATACAGATTTAACCATCTGAAGAAAGTAACTTTTAGCAAGTGGGATTTGAAATTTAGGGTGAAACATTCAAAGCTGTGATTGAATAAGCTTATGCCTTTATTAAGACCAAACAAACAACTGACAACAACAAATTGACTTCCAAATGCTCAGGGCAGATTTGGTCACCACCATATTGACCATTTCCTTTGTCAAACATGTATTTGATTATTTAGCATTTCAAAACATATGAGATAGAAACAATTAAGATTTTGGATATCATCATAAAAGACTAAATAAAAGATAACAGCCATTTTTTTGTTGCTTCAAGAGAAAATGGAAGTTCCAAAACATCAAATACCCTGCAAAGACAACAAGGCCAAATACCCCAAGAGATGAAAACATAATGGATTCAAAGAAATTGGTTATTTCAGCAATTTCCTTAAACACAAAGATTACTAGGCTGTCACTGACGCAAACTAAATATCCAGAAAAACAATCCACGTTTCAAAAAAGTTAAAAACATTGTTTCCTAGGAGGTAGAGAACATATTTTCTGCCTTGTATTAATATGTCTGAACCATTATGGATTTACAATTGTTCTTCATGTGTAGAATTCATTATAATAAAAAATAACAGCTGCATTAGATGCATTTCTATCCTAGTGGCCTTCACGTAGAAAGTAAATTTAGAGGAGAATTCTTAAGCTTCATCCTAGCCAGCATACCAAGGATGGCATAAGGGACCCCCTTTCATGAAAAGGGGAAAAAATTGCCATAACTGTATTGTTTTAATCTTTTATTATAGTTATGAGCTGAATGGATTGAAATGCATGGCTTTTTATAATGCATTCACAAATGAATGAGTAAAGCTTGTTTATGTGATAACCCATATTCTCTTTTAGTAGTGGTTAGACTAATTATTTTGTATCATTTATTCCTTCAATAAGCTTACGTCCACAACATGCAAGCAAATATATTTCCCATTATTTATAATTTTTTTATCAACCTTACATATGATATACCTATGAATGTTAGTTGCCTAAGTGTTGCCTTTAATTCTTCTATAAAGCAATTTATCCATGCATACAAACAATTTGGAGAATTATAAGGAGTATGAATAATGAGTCCTCAAATGAATACATTTATAGCATGTCTTCAGTACATTTTCCTACTTTTTGTTTCATTTTATCATCCATTCTTCCATTTTCACACCATAATAGTTATACTATGATAGTTTGATTTCTAAGGATTATTGACAGGATTTAGTAACTTTTGATAGGAATTATTAAGAAGTTAAAATTTGCTTGCTAATTATTCCATAAATAATATCTTGCCTATAGTATCGGTGTTCCAGTTGTTACAGCAGGGAAGCTCACAAGGTAGGTTCCAATATCCAGACTAAGAAGAAGGTCCGTTCTGAGCTCTGGCAGCGAATGCAATAGTAACTTGCAGCTTGTTGCAAGTCAAATTGCACCATGCTGCAGGTGCACTTGCAACATGCTGCAAGTTGTAGTCTGTTGCTGTTACAAGCCATTTTCCAGCATGCTACATTTTAACCAACTACATAATTAGTCATTGATGGTTGGAAACAATGTCATTTTCACATTGTTGATTTTTAGCTAAATTTTAGAAGTTCCTTGTAAATAGAGATCCCTTTAGTTTGGTTGTATAGATATTGGGACGGTTAGCAAGTTTCTTGCAATTCTTACAACCACAAGAGATTTTGTTGGGACAAGATTGTTGTAAATCCCTTTAATTAAAACAATTTGTTGAGAATGCTCTGTCTATCTATTCTCCTTCATTGCACTTGAAGAAAGGGAGAGAGGAGGAAGAAAAGACAAAGATTGGAAGAACTAGAGAACTGTGCAGATCTTTTTCAATAAAATCTCATTTTAACAATTACACTTCGTTTCTGATTGCTGCATAAAATTCAAGTATAGAGGGGGTAACACACCCCAATATTCTTGGGAAGAAGCTGCTCAGGAAGAATGGTGGTTGGTGGCTTCTCTCGAGGATAGATTGATGGTTGTATGTGTATGCGTGTGTGTCTATTTCTGTTTGATGTTTTCAATGTGTGCATAGTTTATTATTCGTTATTATTTCTACAGTTATGCTTCAGCTATTTCTAATTTAATAGATCTGATTTCTTTATTTTTCATGGTGTGGGCAGACCTCCTAGGATTAGTTTAGTTTTGCTTGAGTACTTTACAGTTTTCTGCTTTTTCAGATTTTGGTGCTTTATAGTTTTCTGTATTTTCCGACTCAGCAATTTTCATTCATAGATTAGTAATTCCTTCCCAAATTAAGATGCATTCATTATAGTTACACTTAGTCCAATCACCTCTGGCTCTGGGTGCATATATTTTTCCGTGACATAGTCAAAAAACTATGTTCCTTGATTTCACAAAAGGCATTAATCAGCCCATCAATGAGTAGCAAGAAAATTCCTCTTAAGGGGTGAAAATGAGCATATATATATATATATATATATATATCAGTCCATGGGCTCATATGTTCATCTTTTACAGGCCTAACATATAGATCTTATGTTATCAAACCAACTGTAAACCTCATTGTCAGAGCTGGAACATGATTCTTACGAGAAACATTAACTAATGAAGTAGATTGTCTTCAAATCATTCACAATACTCCATGCAAAGACACAATCATTATCCATGACCTTTTGTAGGAAACTAAATTTGGACTTCCATGCGACATATATAATAATATAAGAAACTTTGATTAACTGGACAGTACTTTCCAAATGACAATTTATTTGGCATTACCCAATGTGAGACAAAGTATTATCCCTTAGCAGTGCAGCATACACCCTTGGACACTTCACCTAATGTGAAACATAGTCATTTTTCAATAGGAGGATAACATCCTACAATGCCAAGTTTAGCACACCATGGCATTAGGTGCACAAATTATCGCCTCCTTCAGCTAAGAGCCAAAATCTGAGAGATATCCACTCCACCAAATTCATCCAAGGCACAATCCAAGCCTCGTCACTTTAGAGAGCAGACCTTTGTACTCAGCAAGATTTAGTGCCTAGTGGGCTCTTTGTGAACCATTCAACTTTACCAATAGACCAAGGGCCACCTTGAAACAAAGTCACTTTAACTAAGCTGAAAAAAGAAAAGCGAGATGTTCAAAACAGATAAGAGGGGCAATCAATAAGTAAAATGAAGATATTTAAGAGGACACGTAAAATATAAAATTGGTTTTACTTCTCCCTTCTACAGGCATTTTCATTTTTCTCAAGGAATTTAAGTACACATGTAAAGATGAAGAGACGAATATCCTCACAACGTGAACAGATACAACATATAAGGGGAAAGAAGTGTATTCTATATTAATCTAGAAATGTTTCTTCAAGGGAAGTTTTAACAATTTAAACAAGTTTCTAAGAAATTCAATAATCCTTGGATTGGGCTCGAGGGAAACTTGCAACCGCAATACAATTACCACAGCTATGCATCCAACCATTTTTGCATGTTAATAATACTCATGTTTTCTACATAAAGATTTAGATTTGTCTAATTTGCAAAACTCACACTTAAGTCCAATATAATGTCGAAGAGAAAAAGTACTCCAACATGTTTTACACATCCCTAGAAGCAAGGACATCCTAGATGATGGAATAGGAACAAAACATCCCCCTACCATCTCCAACACTCAGGATCACTCAAGATGTCTCCCTTTTTGGGGGGCATCCAAGCATCCCTTGACCATCCCAAGGATGTCAACGTGTCACCAGCAGCCTAAAACAAATAGGCTTCTAAATTTTTTTATTGAAAAAAAAGCAAGAAAAACCAAATTTCCTAGGCTAGACCCAAACCTAAAAGGGGGGACCACCAAGGCATGCAAACATAAAAATCCTAGCCCATGCTCTTTTGCAATTACCAAATGAAAAGAAGATAAGAGAAGAAAGAAGAGGAAAGGAGAGGAAGAGGAAGAGGAAGAACACCAATGGCAACTCCTTGAGGTATGTTCCCAATTCCTATTGATCACTCATCTTTCCATTTTGAATTTTCTACTTCAAAATAAATCATTATAAGGCTTTTTTTTTTGTTTTTTAGATTTTCTATAAATGTTAAATACCGAATAATGCTAAATGGTATTGCAACTTTTGTGTATCCTCTACTTCTGCGCCATATGCAACTTGTAGTAAGAAAAAAAAAAGGAAAATTATTGTATTTGTAGCAACTAGTGATTGTTTTTATCCTTAATTGCAATGGGCTACTCATATAAATGTCTTATGAATCATAGATGACTCAAAGAAGGATTGAAACTTCAGTGTATCCTTCGTTTTTGTGCCTCACACAGCCTGAAGTAAGAAAAATAGAAGGAAAATCATTATGTTGCAGCAACAGATCTAGAACTGTGTGCAAGAAAGAGATCAACATGGAGAGGGCATAATAACCTAGGAGAATAAGGCCCACCTATGTAGAGAATCTTCTTTGAGGTTGGTGCCTAGTTAACTATTTGAGACTTGAGTGATTTGTGGATGTAACTTTGTCTCAACTACTTTGATTGGGAGTTATTAGTTGTTAGATTGGGTTGATTGATTAGTCAAACTAATTGATTGTTCAATCAAACTCAGTGCCACTCAAGTGAGTTGTAATCTTAACTTAGAGCTTTACTTGACACCTCATCAAATTGTTCTTAGTTAAATTCATAGTGCACTTGTCTATTTAAAAGGCACGTATTCTAATTTTAATTGTGATACATATAGAATCTCTTTTCTAAAATGTCTTTCCAATGCAGTGTATTTTTTTTCAGTTTTAATAGAAGATAGATGTAGCATTGAGAGTTCAGATATGTGAGTATTTGTTGTTCATATTTTCAGCAGTACGTTTTTGTAAATTAGCATACTCAAATCTGCTATTTTGATTGGAACTTTTTGTTTTAGGTTCTTTGCAGTCAGGACTAAATTTTCTAAGTGCAAAATGTGCTTAACACAATCTGAAAATTAACATCACTCAGCAAGATGTAATCAGACCTAGCACCTCACCTTGCAGTTCTCAATGTAGTTGTGCCAAAAAAAGATGGGACTTGGTGAATTTATATTGACTATAAGGCTTTGAACAAAATTACCATTTGATGATCTTTTGGGTCAGCTGCAAAATGCCAAGTTAGACCTAAAGTCAAGGTATCATCAAGGTTGAATCAATGAAGAAGAAATGTGGAAGACATCATTTAAAACAAAGCAAGGAATATATGAGTTGCTACTTTTACCATTTGGATTATGCAACACTCCAGCCACCTCCATAAGGTTGATGAATGAGATACTCCGGCCCCTTATAGATTCTAATTTATTGTGTGATTGTCTAATTGGATGATATCTTAGTTTTTAGTAGAACATATGATGAACATATTTTTCATCTTAAGCAAGTGCTACAAGTGTTACATGAGATCAAGTTGCTTTTAAATGGAAAGAAATGCGATTTTGCAAGAACATCGCTTATCTATCTTGGGCATATGGTGGGAAATGGTGAAACTGAGAATGATCCTGCAAAGACTAAGGCCGTTGTGAATTGGCCAAAGCTCACATCCATCACAAAGATTAGGAGATTTGTTGGAGCTGTCCAATATATGTGTAAGTTTGTGAAATCTTTATCCTACGTTGTCACTCTTTTGCATGCTATAGCAGGGGCTGGAAACTGCTTTCATTGGAGTACAAAACAGCAGCATGCATTCAAAGAGTTTTAAATTAAAAAACAGTCATGCACCCATGCTTGTTTTTACCAATTTTCAGCAGCCTTTTTAAGTTGAAACTGACTATAGTGATTATCCAATGGGGGCTGTTTTATTGCAAGGGATAAGACCTGTGTTATCATCCGTCGTCGTTCAAAGAGGCTATCCTCAAGTATAGTACATATAACAATCAGTTGTATGCTTTGGACACAATGTTGAAGAAATGGAAACACTACCTCATGGGCAAGGAAATAATTGTGCATACAGATCATCAACCACTTCAATAATTGCAGGCTTGAACAAAATTATAACAAACCAGACATTGCAAATGAATGGACTTTCTTCAGTAGATTTATTAACACATGCAGGGTGTGACCAACAAGGTGGCTGATATATTGTCTAGACCACCTTTTCTCTCAGCGGTTAATATTCTTCCTTTGTTAAAGAGGTCTATGTTGAAGGCTATGCTAATGATAAAGATTTCAGCAAGATATATATAAGACCAAAAGGGGAAAACTGAAAAGTGGCAGATTTCGAGCCAAACCTAGACTATTTCCTTAAAGATGGGCTTCTATAGAAAGCAGGTAAGTTTTGCATCCCTATAGAGAGAAGGATGATTTTTATGAGTGCGACTCATCTCTTCAAAGTTGCAGATCATTTTGGAGTGACCAAAATCACTGCTAACCTTCAGCGTTATATTTATTGGCCCTACATACATATGGATGTGTCCAAACTAATTAGAAGTTGTAACTTGTGTAGCATTAACAAGCCAAGCAATCCAAAACTTGGGCTGTACCAGTCACTACCAGTGCCTACTAGACCATAGGAGAGCATATCCATCAACTTTGTTGGAGGTCTTCCAATGTGCAAGCATTTGCATGATTACTTGTTTGTGGTGGTGGATCGTTTTAGCAAAATGTGTGTTTGTTGCATGCAAGAAGAACATCAAGGGAAGTGAAGCAGCTAATTTATTCTTCGACCATGTGTGGGTTCATTTGGACTTCCAATGAGCATAATATCAGATAAGAACATCAAGGGAAGGGAAAGTTTTGGGGTATGCAATGGGAAAATATGGATAATCATTTGATGGCCTTTACTGCTTTCCATCCACAAACCAATGAACAAATGAAAGTTGTGAACAGAACTTTGGTGCAGATATTAAGAGGCTATAATCAGAAGCATCCCAAGAATTGGAATGATATTTTGGCTTATATTCAGCATTCTTAAAACAGAGGAGTCCGCCCTTCCACCAAATTGTCACCATTCCAAGCATGTTTTGGATACCTCCCTCCTAGTCCATCTGATGTCTTGATGGGAGAGTCAAAAGGAGAGCAATACAATGTGGATAAACAAGGTCCACAAGGCTGAACAATGCAATGGTAGAGTTTGGAAAATTCATCTTCATGTGCAGGAGAAGCTTAAGGAGTCACAAGCTAAGTACAAACGAAGTAATGACCAGCATAGGGTTGAACATAAGTTCCAAGTTGGAGACAAAGTTTGGGTGTATCTGGGCAAGGAAAGACTCAAGGACCAACCAAGAAATTGAATCCTATCAGGCATGGTTTTTTTCAGATTGTAGAACAGGAGGGAGAAAATTCTTTTCAGTTAGATTTGCCTCCCTTCTTGAAGATGTACTCAGTAATCAATGTTGATTAACCTCAATTGTTTGAAACTTTGAACCTTCCATGTTGGATGAAGAAGATGACTTGGTTTTACATTGCATAGATAACTTGGCTCCAAGTGATCTAGACGGGCTGAAGGGTAATGTGATCTTGGGCAAGAAGGTGAGGAAGACAAGGAGAAGAGAATATGAAACACTGCAGGTGGAGTTGAAAGAGCAAATGCCAAGTAAGGAAAAATGGTATACCAAAGAAGATGTGGGGAAAAAAAATCTCACTTGCTGAGTCCCTAAGTTTTTGGGACCACAACCCTCCTCGACGGGGAGGTATGAGTCAAAAATCAGGTCGAAGTTGATGGACCAAGAGGTCAAGTATTGACATTTCCGGTTGTGAAGTTGCATTGTACCTAGAAACCTGGGGTTCATCGATTTTTAATGTAGTATCATGTGAAATGAATTTATTCTTGTTAGAAGAGTGTCCAGGATGATCTGAAGCATCTCAAGAATGATTTAGAAATTAGAATAGGATGCAGGTCACAAAATGAAGATGACGAATAAGTTTGACATTTTGGCCGGTTTCTACAAGCAGCAAAAATGCATCAACCACAGTGATTTCGTCTCAGTTGTGGCGAATTGTAAAATCGCAACCTGGCAAAAGTGGCAAGAACATCTTAACCACAATGTTTTCAAAAATGCCTCTTAGTGGAAGCAGTAAATTCATCACTGTAGAAACAAACCATGAAAGATTAAAGGTTTTTGACATTTCATTTTGAATTCCTGGCATTAAATTTTCTTTTTGGAGCCAAGAAAGGACATGGGGACTTCAAAAAAGACTAAAGGAACATGATTGAAGGGTTGGCTCTCATTGTAACCTGCATGTTATGTTCATTTTGAATGTTGCAAGTGTGAAAACAGGGATTTCTAAGGTGCAAGGACATGTTGCAGATGGTTTTGAGCTAGTTGTAACTTTGTTGAAGCTCATATTTGCCCTTGGGAAATTGCAATCAATCGTTTTGGACTGGAAGATATTGGCATGAGGAAAATGAGCTCACTCCTCCAGAGCTTTCTACCCTTCTAAGGGTTTCTCTAGTTGTAAAACATGTGCCTTCAGTCTGTGTGTTGTTTCTTTGCATGGTTGTATTTTGTGTTTGCATCTATAATGAACATGTGTTATTGATTTTAATGTTTTACATTAGTTAAAGTGAAATTCCTTTCTTTGAAGATATTTGTAGGGTTGACAAGATAGAAATCTGTAATTTGTGAAGGCTAGGAGAGTATCTCCAATTTTTAAAGGATCAATAACCCAAGAAGAAATAACTCAAATAAGTTTTCAGTGACCATGTTGAAATACTATGCTGCACTTTGATTAGATAATATGCAGTGGGAGAAAACTGAAAAGACAAGGAAAAGATTGTGGACAAAAATATTTAAGCATTTGATAACAGAACTTTTATCCATTGATTGCCAGCAAAAACTATTCAGATAGTTAACAAATTTAAGGCAAACGAGTATTGTGTGTGCCACAAGGCACACAGCATTTTATAAGGCTTCAAATCTGACTGATTTACAGGAGGATGAAGCAGGCAGCAGCCAGGTACTTTAACAGCCTGCACTTCCAATTACAAGATGTGTGGGCTTTAGTGAAGATGCATTCAGTGGGTGAAGCATACCGGTATGCTCTAAGGCAGAGCAGAAGATTAAAAAAGGAAAACAGTGACAAAAATAGCAATGCACCCTTAGTTACAAGGGAAGTTCTTCAAGATCACCTGAGGTTGAAAACCCAAGCAAATACAGAGAAGTGAAGCAAACTTTGTAAGTCAGGAAGGCAAAGAGGAAAGCTGTGGCTATGAAGGACAAGGAGGTTTTGGTTTCAAAGGTAGAGAAGGAAGATGAAAACCATTTTTAAGCCATTTAGGGCCAATAAGGTGCCACAATTGTATTGGATCACAAAAAGCCCAAGTTTACCCTCAAAACTGGTAAATTTTTTGTTTTTCTCTAGCAGGCTCTCAGCAAGAAATCTCAAATCTACGTGAGAAAGTGGGCTACTAAACAATAAATTGACTATAGAATCTAATACTAGTCTATAAGTATTGAAAACACAGGCAGCGGTAGCTCTTATCAACCAACATGACTATATCAAAAAATAATTCAAGGGATGTTACAAATAATTAGTAGAAACCAACAACTTTCTGCTCCGAGCTTAAAAATAGAGCTTTTGCAAGGGACATTGAAGAAAATCTAAACTTCACTTCAAACTTAATAACTAAACATTAAAGTTGCCATACAGCACATGGACAAAACATCGTAATCAAATTGATCCAAACTATACAGATTTTCACTGGTGGAGAAATAACTAGCACATACACAGAATCAAAAAGAATTGAAGGCAAAAAATAAGAACTTGCATTGATCAAGGCAGAAGATTAATTTCATTTTCCGCCTAAACCATCCGACCTTCCTGTCCACGAAGAAACATGCAGCTAGACAGTAAACATCACTCTGCTAGTAAGGACAAGTCTATCCAACACAGCAAAATCTCAAACAGGATGTGAGAAGCGAAGCAACATAGATATCTAGAAGATTATAGCAGAACTTCTTCTCCTTTGATACAGGGTTCGTTGAATTCCCCAACGTTGTTTTTAATCCATTGACAAAGAAAATTCACGGGAAAAACTGGTATGCCAAGACCCTCAGATATCAAAAGTCCCCACACCCGTGGGTTGATCTGAACAAACACAATTTACTAGATACATTAAGATCATTTTAGATCTAAGATAATCTATTCTAGTTCATTTTCCCTGCTTAACGTGATCGTACAAATCAAAGTAGCCAATGTCAGACGTCTTAGAATAGTTTTAAAAATAACGTTTTTCAAAATGAATGAGGCCACGACACTCTGATCCAGTAGTTATATTCAGTTCTTTATAACAGATTACCATTGGTTGCCCTCTAATGAAAATCCTCTAAGCAGACCTATTTCATTTTTTTTACATGGCTATTCACAAAGAGTTTTATGCAGACCCATTACAAATATATGAACCAGTTTTTCTGCATTCCAGCTTAAAAAATTTGAGAGCGCTATTCCAGAAAAGTTCTCATAAGCGTCGATGCGTCCACATCAAGAACTCAAAACCAAAAGTTCAGACACCCGCTACTCAGATTCAATCGAAGATGACTAAAACCATTACTGTGCAGTATATATGTCGAGAGCAAAAGCGAAAACCCAAAACAAGGTAGAGATGATACATACTGTGAAGGAAGGTGGAAGCACATGAAGCTGCCATTGTCTTCTCCTCGCCTCCTTCAGTCCAATTCAATGCTTTTTGGTCTGCTTCCCACAAATAGGGGGGTTGGGGAAATTAATGAAGTGCGTAGCTGTTGTTATAGCTACATGTAAGACTTTATAACACTCGCTGCCTCCTTCGTTAACTCCGTCCTCCCTTTCTCTATTTCTCCACCTAAACACGCCATTATTTCTTGTTTCTTCTTCGAATATCACTCAATTTTTGGATGTGACTACCACCTATATCGGGCATGAAACCAAAACAATACTCGACTAAAATTTAAGAGAGCCTAAAATTTTTGTTCATAGGTGACTTCTTTTATGGTCGTCTTGATCTTGAAATTAAGGCCGGCCTAGGAGATATTATGGTGAAGCGTACAGGGTCGTTCCATATGATGCAGGTTGCCTTGTAGTTTTAGATATTGTTAGTTGACTTAAAAGTTTTAGGTAGAATTCGGTGCGTAGGTATAAATCATTATAGATCTTATAAGGAATTTGGTCTTCCCTCTCGTTAATTTGTCAGTTGGTTTTGTTGGCCTTGTTTATATATTTGGATTAGTTGTAATCGCGAAAATTGAATATGTGAATTTAGTTTATACGTAATATAATTGAGAATAAAAATAACTTTTTAAAAGTTTATTTGTTAGGACAAAAATTATATCTGTGAATTTTGTTTATAATATTATTGTAAAAATATTTTTTTAAAGTTTAGTTTAAGTTAATGTAATAAAATGTATATATAAGTATAATTAATTTAGACTAATTAATTGTGAGAGTTGGATATTACTATTTTGATAATATGTGATTTTTATTAAATGTGGGAAATGTTAATAGAAATAAATGTATTTAGTTTTATTACTGATGGATTGATGAAAATTTTAATCTAGTATATTTCAAGATTAATTATAAAGAATCTTAAAGTTGAAATTGCTTTGGAAATAGAATATTATGTTGACACCATGTAGAAATGAGTTTAACGATCTAATATTACTTCATGATCGCAAACTTGTCTTCCACTTGCAAATCCATATAGACTTATATTCATTATTTCACATGTTCTTTCTCGACTTCTTCTATGTCCTCTAACATCTAATGGATTGGTAGTATTTATGAATACCTTTGTGGAGTTGTTGGTTTGTCATAAGGGGACTTGTTCTTATAGGCCAAGTTCTAAAATGTGTATGAATAACCTAAAATGGCAATCTTTGGTCATACAAATGCTTCTTTGAATGCTTGTACAAAAAACTAGATTCCTTACACTACACCAATTGAAGTGTGTAACATGAATGATATGTGTATATTACCTAAGAGTAGGAAATGATTATAATAGATGCATTAAGTACCTTTAAATACAATGACATGTAGCAACACATTGCGCAAATTTGTGTTTAGTTGATCCCTAGGTATGAAGGATAAAGGTGGAAGTCAACTCAATTTGAACTTAAGTTTTTGAACTTAGGTAGGGAAAATCTATGACCAATAACTAGTCTCAAAACATGAAAGGGGCTAGATCTCAATGGATAACGTGTATATGGAAGTATGTGTGTGTAGAGGTGTGTTGAATAGAAAATAGGGCAAACATATGGGAATGTATCATCATATGGATTAGCTATGAGGGGTGAGCACATAGGAATGTGTATAATGGGTAAGCGGATAATGTTGGTGCTTAGAGTTGTAGGTTCCAAAATCTCTAAAGTTGTGTTGTTTCTAAGTGTTAGGGGTGTCAAACACAAAGAAAAAGATCTCTAACTTACAATTAAGTACGGACAATGATGGACTAATTTGCTAAGGTGGGTAACACCTTCAATGTTAGGCTCTACTAGGCCAAGGGGTATTCCCTAAGGTACTATCTTAAAGACAAATATAAATAATGGACATAAACCCTAGAAAAAACCATATGTAATACCCCTCATACTGTTTAAACTTTTTATTTTCTGTGCTTTGGCTTGGATACTCTGATGGTACTAGTATTGTTTGTTTTGGTTAGTTAGACATTTGTTGATACTATTATTATTTGGTTGGTGGTTTGATTGGTAGACTATTGATGATGTTATTTTATGATTATTTCTTATGACATTATGGTTGGCTATATCAATTGATTTTCTGGATTATGATATGATGCAGTGATTTAATTTAATGTGTTATGAGATGATTGTTAGTTAGAAATGTAATTCATTGATTATGTTACAATTGTTAGAATAGGTGTGACAAAGGACAATATAGCATCACTCGTTCGCGAGTGCCCTGTTATGTTGCGATTCCTTCTCACAATGCAGTACTTTGATTTAATGCTTTG
The DNA here is from genome assembly GCA_007258455.2 of Sequoia sempervirens. NCBI lineage: Eukaryota > Viridiplantae > Streptophyta > Pinopsida > Cupressales > Cupressaceae > Sequoia > Sequoia sempervirens. Next base: position 26,381 of record VDFB02006415.1, read on the forward strand.
ATATATATGTATATATGCACATGTACACAACTTCGTTTGTATGCAGGACTGCAGGTACAAGTCTCGATTCCACCTGCTTCGGCAGGACAGGCCGAGCACCAAATAACCCAACGGATAAATGTTGATACAGAGGTGACGATGAACTCCCCCCGTTCCATGATGTCAGGTCGTCTCATTTGTTTGGTATAGTTGATTTTGTGTAATTGTCGTCATTGTCTGTTGTGTTTTGTGTTTTGTCTTATTTTATTTATGAGGGTATTTATAGTTATGATTTATCTTAATGATTGAAATAAATCATTTATTTTAAGGTTGGATTTAATGGAATTTAAATATTTAAATAATTTGATTATTTTTGAAAATCATATATTGCAAGTAAATAATAATTAAATATTAAATATGGCTTAATTATTTTAATCAATTAAATTGGTGGTGGATAATTATGTGAATAATTTATTTAAAATAAATATGTAATGTGAGGTGCAAGAAAAGTTGCAAAACAAGAATTAAAGCAATAAAAGAATAAAAAAGACAGTGTGAGCCAATAGGAATTGAGAGTTGGGAAAAAGCTAGTTTTAAAGAATTGATTTTTCTTTTAATCTGGGATTTTTTTGGAGAATGTTGAAGAATGGGGAATATATTTTATTTAATTATGAATTTTTGAGAAGCTCTCACACACAGATAGAAGAACAGAAAGTTGAAGTGCTCAAGGGATTGTTGAGTTCGTTCTGGACTAAGGATTGGAATAGGATTCGAGGGCATCAGAGTCAAGCAGGCATCTTCAGATTTGCATTGGACTCCAGGTTCCTTTCGTAGTCTTCTTTTCGTACCCTTGTTTTTATCTGTTGCTTCAGAAAAAGGAAAAATTATATTTGATTAAGATGAATTTTGTGAATATAGGAAAAACCTCTGTTGAAAACTGAAAACTAGGGCAAATTATTAGACTAGAAAACAAAGAAAAATCATAGTTACTATACGGTACAAATTCTTGTCAAACCTAAAACCTTAGAACAGAGAAAATTAGGGAATAGCGAAAAATACTGAAAAATACTCTTTCATTTTGGTATCAAATAATGTTGAGATTAGGAAATCTTGTTTTGCAAACAACGGAAAATAAACTCTTCGAATGCTATTTTGGATATCCACAATCTCTCTGCTATTCCTGTAGAAAAGAACAATCTTGTTATTTGTTTTTAAAAGAATTGAAATATTATTTTTAAAAATAAATAAATATATGTATTTCAAATTTATTGTCATTTTATTTTGTTTCTACACAGAAATCTGTGTTCTGTACTTTTACTCAATGTATTAAAATAAATATATATACACACATATATATATATATATATTTATTTAGATTTTTTTTATTATTAATAAAATGTGCGTCGGCCGTCGGCCGTACGACTGTAAATTAAATTTGTTTGAAAACGAAATATTTTTTTTGCCTGCATATTAGTTTTGGATCATATCGATTTTTTGTTTTATACCAAAGCTTCTTTTTTAAAAAAAAAAAATTTATTAATGAACTGCAGGGGAGGATGAAGGGACGGCCGAAGCCGTACCCTCGGCCCTGCCAAATCTGGCCCACAGTCTTAAGGCTGCTGCCGATAAGAACTCTGACCCTTTTAAATGTTATTTTTGTTTTAAATTTTAGTTTGTTTTTTTTTAGTTTATTTATTATTTATTTTAATATATATATATTTATATATATATATGTATATATATATATATTGATTTCAATATGTTTTTTTTAATAGATATTTATAATGTGTTTATTTAAAAATAAATTAATTAATTAATTAAAATAAAATTATATTATATTTCAAATGAAATTATAATTATTCATTTTAATGAAATTTATTATATTTTAAGCATATAGATTTTGTATTGTATTTAAAGGAATAAATTGGGTTATAGTTAATTAATTTCTTTTATATATATTAAAAAAAAAGGGGCACTGTTTAAGTAATGTTTTGGATTAAACAAATTTGTTGGACAAGAATTAGTCTGTAATTGAGGTTATGAACCTTCTTGAGACAGATCGTATTTAATTACATAATTGGGATTGGAATCGAACTTACATGTGCAATTTTGCAAAATGTGATGTGAGTTTTCCCTTGTATGTTATGTTTTGCGTTATTGCTTTTGTTGTCGATGTGGGAACCCTATCGTATTTTAATCCTATTCCAGAGGCTTGTGATTTTAAGTGTATTTACCTTGTTTATGCTTTTTGAGTGTTATTGGGGTTATGTTAGGAAGGGTTGGACGGGTTTGCAAGTTTGTTGCTTATGTGCAGTTGCGAGATGGTTAATGCCTCGTGTTTTGGATTTTGGTTTTATGACTTATATGTGTTAGTCCAACCCTTGCCTGTTTTGAGATATGTTAGGGGTCATAGGAGGGAGAGTGGCTCTTCGTGGGCGCCGGCGCCTCGAATGAGGAAGGGCCAGGATAACCCACGAAAGAGTAGTAAACAAGTGATAACCTAAACAATAGATATAGGGGGTTGGGTAGTTTTAAAAACACAAGATAATAAAACTTTGGATTCCTCGGCTATGCATTAGGGCTACCCTAGACTAGTGATAGACTGAGAAGGCCGTGGTCGGCATAGTCAGAGTCTCGTCCTCATGAGAGACTATTGGCTCCGCATCAGCTACCCTATGGTGCCGGCGCCTCAGTTAGGAGGAAGGGCCAGGAGATCCATAGATGGGTGTCGGCGCCTCAGTTGGAGGAAGGGCCAGGAGAATCCCATGAGAGCTATGCGATGACACTCTCCACTTGACACCCTTGTTGCTTTGTGTTGTTGCCTCTGGATGTTATCTCTTTATGATGTTTCTTTGAATTCTTGTGAATTTGTTTAATGATTGTAATTGATAGTACTTCATGTTATTGTGATGAGTTCTTGGTTTAACTTGTCATGTGATCTGTGAACGTTATTGGTTGTTCATCTTAAGCTTTGAGTTGTGCTTGATTTGTATCATTATGTGGTTGAGTCGGTTTGACATTCATGGTCACGTTCACTTCCTCGTCACCTCTGAGCACGGGGGGTGAGTTACTTGTAATTCACATGGTTGGGTGGAACGTGCTCCGCACCCGTTGGGTTCCCCATCAGCATCTTGTCTTCTCAGCTTTCCGCAGTGGAGTTGTACCAGTGATCAGTTGTACTTCATGTTCATTATTCTTGTATCAATCCCCATGTTGGGAAATTCAATGTAATTCATGTATCAAAGAAGATTGTAATGTAATATTATATCAATGATGTAATAGTTAGGTTCTTTGTAACTCTATTAAGAGGTTTATCATGGATGTAATATTGCGATGTTTATTATGCTCGCATCATGATTATCGGATGTATCATTGTATATGGTTATCATAAATTAAATGGTTATGTTATATTCTTTATCTTCATTCTGTTTAGTTGTTGCGATGTAACCTCGCGTGCCCCAGGGAACCAAGTGTATAAATGCTATTGTGTTATGCAATGTGGTTATGTTTTAATGTTATTGCATGTTTACTTTTATTATTTAAAAAAAAAAAAATTCGCATTATGTGTGTTCTCTGGGGTTTGCACGACAGGCGTTACACCATACCCATCACATAAAACACTCTTATTTGTTTGTCAATGAGTAACTATATGCCAATTTGATAACACAAGGGTTATAAAAGAGATATGTATTTTGTGTTTTGAATGTGTTAACGAGATGGGAGGTTGAGTAGAAGAAGACAGGTGCCTTTATCTAGTAGGGGTAGCAAAGCCTTAGGTTTTATGATCCAAATGGGAACACCAAATGAAATCCACTCTATGATACCTTAATAGAGATAACAATAAGGATTATACCTCCAAATTCCACATGTAAGCTAGGCTCTATGCATGGAAATAAGAAAGTAGATGAAATTCCAAGATATTTAATTGAATCTATATTAGTTATAAATAAGAAAAGAAAACATACACATTTATTGCGTTGTTTTGATAAGATTCCTTATAAAATATCGCATGAATTTTTACTACCTTTTATTTGACAAACTAGTCAATATAAGACTCGAATCAAGAAATATGATTAAGAAGATTAGTAAGATCATAAAAATGCATAAGATACTTGTGGAGACATTAAAAAGATATTGAATTTGCACATTTAAAGTATTTATTTTAGATTTATAGTATGATATTACGCTCTTTAAGAGAATTCCCATAGAATTATATTACAAAAATCCCTAAACCTATTATTGGGAAGAAAGCCTACTGGTTTTTTTACAACACTGCAATTTTCCTATCTCTTTTTCATCATCATGAAATTGAGTGTATTTGTGTTCTCGTACCACCACAATCATGGAGGAAGAACTAGGGTCATCTATAAGTGTGCAAGTCATCCATTCTTACTTGCATCATCACTGCATGGCCAAACATATAAAACCATGCCCTTTACATGAACACCCTTATGTTTTCAATCCAAAGATCATGGATTTGAGGGGTCCATAAGTATTGAGGGGCATTTGAAATTCTTACCCAACTAATCACATATATTTTTAGACCATTAATGGTATTTTAAAATGTGTAGGGAGGTAGATAATTTTTCCTTAATCGCTTGCAAGATTTCAATGAAGAACTAGAGATTATAACTATGGGGTGCAAGATAAGGTAAAACCCACAAAATTTATAAGATCAATGATTTGGAATAGGTTTGAGGATCATTGGGAACTAGAACTCAATAGTCACATTAATGGTGGTATGAACACCCTTATCATCCATTCTTGAAATTATATGTGAATCAATGCCCTTGACATTAGGTAATGGTCTTTAAGTGGGAAATCCTCTTCGAGTAGTTATAAGAGTTAAATTGGGTCATTAATGAAATTCTAGGAAGATTTGAAAGAAATACAAAAGTTTGATGTGGTATGGGAGGTGAGAACTAGAGATGTGGGGTTGTACTACAATACCAACAATTGAAAGTGGAGGCATAAATGGACAAACTTAGGATGTCTATCAAAACTTTATTGAAGAAATAAATGAGAAAAGGAAGCACTTTGGGAGAAATGTGGGATCTTGATGCAAGACCAAAAGTCAAGATGGGATATTGAAATGAAGTCTAGAAGTCCACTAAAAGCATGTATGAAAATATCAAAGGGAGATAAAGAATAAATAGAAGGATGAGAGGTGCAAAGATTCATTATAAGACTAGAGAAGGGAAGTGGATATGGGGATGAAAGCCTGAAAGTTAGATAAAACTCTACAAGTGGATGAAAATGAATGAGTTGAGGATGTAGGAAAATATGTGGGGAAAAGATGTGGAACTAGATGTAGGAATGTCTCGAAGTCTAAAGGAACTTTATATGATAGGAAGAAATAAATGGCTAAGGCATTGAGAACTTTGTGAGAATTGGATATAGAAGTGCAATTCAAACTAGACACAAGAATGAAAGTATAAAAGCCCATTGAAAGTGTGAATGTATAAAATCAACCGATCAAATAACATCAAATTGAGCCTAAATGCTATGTAAATGATCAATTAATCACACAATTCCAATGGAATTGTTCACAAAAGATCAATTAGAATTCAAATAACATGAAAGAACAAATCAATTCAACTTGAATCTAACTAAACAATGCAAACCTCAATTTGTTGTGGGATTATGTTCAAACTAGATGTGGAGTGCTCAATTCAAACAAAATCCATGGTGTTTCAAAGCAATTGACGAAGAAATGAAGTAAAATGACTCACAAAATGCTCTTAAATTGATCAAATTGGGTAATCAATTCAAGAGAGTAAGTTTACTCAATGCTTTTGAATTAATTATTATGGAAAAAGGCTTGGTATTTATAGAATTTTAAAATCATGATCAATGGTGAGGATCAAAAAGGCTAATCAATGGATGAAATTGAATGAGAGGAGTGAACATGGATCAAGGATGAATCCAGCAATTAATAATCCATGAGACATGGATCAAAGATTAGATCAATGGTTCAAAATCCATGAGAGACAACCAATTCCCTATTTTGTAGGAATTATGTTGGGGATATTTCCATTTGGAGGGAAATATTTGAATTCAAAAAGAGAATATTCATTGTGTAAGTTGAGGAAATTGGAGGATTTAGAAAGAAATTAGCTAATTAAACAATTAATTAAAATCATTTAATTGTGCAAGTGGATAAAATTAGAGACTTTAATTAAATAATCATTAATTATTTAATCCAAGTATGATTATGACATTTAATTACATAATTTGCATTATCTAATCCAATGAGAATAGAATTAGCATAAAGAAAAGTGAATTAAAACTAAATAAAATTGATATATTTAATTAATAGGGGAAAAGGTGAATTTAACTAAATAATTGACATTATTTAATTAAATGGATGAATTAGGTGAAATAGACTAGGAATAGTGTTAGTAAGTGAAATCAAGTATGCAATATAATCAGGATAGTTTTAAGTGTCTACATTTTGCCCCTCTTTGATGCAATGTACTTGTTGCATTGTTTCAAAGAACTGATGCTAATTAGAATCAAAATTTAAAAAATTACCTAATTTTAAATGCCCCATTGTGCCCCAACAAAAGGAAATGTTGATATACTGCCCCCTTGAGAGTTTGAGTGAAAAAACTAATTTTTTGTCGGGCTCACGACATGTGATGGGATTGGTTCTGTTGCATGAAGGATGAAAAATAAGTCCTAAAAAGAATCAAATAATGACAGGAATTGAAATAGGGAGGTAGATCAGGACAGGGATCGAGACAAGGATCGAGATAGGGATCAAGAGAGGGATGGGGATAGGGATCCAATCAAGGATCAGGAGAGGGATCTATTAGTAGTCATATTAGACATCCTCCTCTTTGACTTGTTTTACATGCACACACATGAGTTATTATACATTTTATATTACAGTTTGTCACATCATGGTTATTATTGTGATCTTCACATTATATACATTTTACATTATGGTTCTTATTATGTTTTACATTATAGACATTTTACATTATGGTTTCACATAATATATACATTTTACATTATGGTTCTTATTGTGATTTGTCACATTATGGTTTGAATATGATTTCTTTAATGATCTCTTTAATTATAATGAATTGTAAATTATATATCTAAATTTAAGAGTACATGCATGTAAGATAAATTTAAGGTCACATAACTCTAATCTATGTTAAGGTTTTGATACTAATATTCCTTATCAAATCTATGTAATATGATGTTTTTAAATATACACCTCTTATGATTTTTTTGTTCATTATGTATTATCGAGGTTTGACATAAAAATAAATACTTAATTATAAAATTCGTATTGTTGCACTCTATTTTCTTATTTTCTAAAAAGGTGAATTGATATATGATGACAACATTGAATTAAAAAGGCTTCTCTTTGTCTTTGCTTCAAAAATTGTTGACAACATTGTATTAAAAGCTTTGATTTTGTTGCATGAAAATGATTTTTAGTTCAAGTTGATTCTTTTAAATTATTAACCTCCAAAATAGAAATCAAATATACATAAAGAGATTTACTAGAATAGAGAAGTTTAGTTTGCTTGCATTACTAATTTTAGAAAGAAATAATTTAGATTTGAATTGCCTTTTCCTCCATCTCTTATTTTTTAAAATACTAAAAGCTATTTTTAGAAAAGAAAATGGAAGTGGTTTTCGTCCTTGTTTTCTTATTTTCTCGTTTCAAAAAGAAAGGTTTAATTATTGTTATTGCATTGCTGCTTTGAAAAGGTAAAGAAGAATTGATCATTACTTATTAATTTTGTAAAAGGTTGTTTATTTTCAACTAAATTCAAATAATTGTTAGTTGCATTTATCTTATAAAAAAAGTAATAAATATGTTTTTTATCTATTAGTCTTTGTATTCATTAATTGATTTTAATTGATTAGTTGTTCTACTCAAGTTGAATTAGTAATATTTTGAATAAGCTTATTAATTATTAAATCATTATTGGTTAATTAAATTTATTATCTTAGCTCAATAAAAAGATATTTAAATTATAAAAAAAAAAACATTGAGATTCATTTATTGCCTTCAAAAATTATGAAAAACGATCAAAGAAAAGTCACAAAAATATTCAATTAGTGATGTGTCACTAGGTCATAAAGGTTGGTAAAGTGATTAATGAACACCTAATAAATGAAAACAATCTTGAGCATATAATTTGATGTGTAAAGCCATAATTGAATCATATATAAGGCATGGAAAATAATAGTTACCTATGACAAATGTAGTTTAGAGGTGGATTTTCCACATAAAAAAATCACTCAACCTATCAAATTTTTTAAATAAAGCATAAGGAAATTTAAAACTTCAACTTAAACTTCACTCAACTTCAACATTAAATTAGTATATATGGTATCATAGTAAACATGGGGTGATCCCACAAAGTTGGTTTACAATTTCTGGGAGATTCTGATTTTTGTTGAAATCACATATTTTTAGAAAATATAATGATTTAAGCCTTTAAAAGTTCCATTTAAAGCATTCCAATTGAAGAGGGTTTGATCAAACTACCTTAGATCAAACCCTCTTGGATAGAACCCCGCTAGTTTTAAACCATACCTATAGCAGTCTCCTTTACACCTATCAAAATGTTGATAAAAACCACTTTTGATTTACCTTTTGGGGGATCAAATGAATTCATTTAAATTTTTTTTTATGTAGTCCTTATTATAAGCTTCCCAAAAAGTATAATTTTAAATAAATTTAATTTGATTATTATATTTATTTTTTATTTCTTGTGAATGTAGGTTTTTCACGAAAATCAAGCTCTTTGTTCCACATGTGGAAAAATAGAAGATTATAAAAAAATTGAAAAATGAGTGCACCAGATATTGAAGTCTTTGATCCAACAAAAAATTGAATTTCGATACATACAAAAAAGTTCGCTTATACGGTGCCTATGTGAATTGTAATTGGTTTGAATTTGAAACTTGATTAAGGAAAAAATATTCAATAAAACACTATCTAACCAAGTGGAAGCACTTGATATTGGAGTTACAAATCTAAATTCGAAAGAATTAGAATTTTATCCTTCATAGAAAAAAATTTGTGCATTATACGGTGAGCGTCACTCCTTAAAAATGTTGTTTTCCGAAAAAAACTAGTTTTCGAGGGAGATGGAAAAAGAGGTGCAATCTGATTCCAAAATTTTTGAAAAATATATATTTAGAATCTACAGAAAAAATGTCACAAAAATCTAGTTTGCATCATCTTCAAATTCCTCACGGTTTAGTCGCTATAGGTGCCCGAAAGTGAAGATTTAATTAGAAAAAATTATTTCAGTGTCCAGTTTGGCCAAAAATTGTAAACCACTATTGTGGGATCACCCCATGTTCATTGTGAATAAAATGTACAAAAATTTAAATGGTATCATAACAATTTTATCTGTAGTTAAATCTATACTTGATACATGATCTAGGTAGATCCTAAGTAGAGATTTTTATCAATGTGAAATTTGTGACATTTTTATTAATTGTTGTGAGGTTTTATAGAGGAGATGGGAAATTATTAGGATGAATTGTATTTACTAATAACATAGGCTTGAGATGTAAAAAAAAGGATATAATTTCACTCCCAAATTTTAGAGATTTATTTCTTCAATTAATTCCAAATTTGGTGGGATCCAATAAAATTTGATGAAATAATTTAAGTTCACAAATTATTCATTGAGCAAATTTACTACCTTTGTACCTAGTTTAGCTAGTACTAAACAAACTTACTTCTAATAAAATTAAAACTTACAAATTTTGTTGGATCTAATTACATTTGATGAAATAATTTAAATGACTTTTTCATTAAACAAAATTACTACAAGGAAGGGAATAAGATACACATTAAGAAAGTTTTATAGGCAAATAAGATCACAAAAAAAAAAAAAAATAGAATATACAAGTAAGAAAACTTTATAGGAAAATAAGATCACAAAAAAGAAGCAAATAGAATATACACCTTAAGAAAGCTTTATAGGCGAGTAAGATCAATAAAATAAGCAAATAGAATATACACCTTAAGAAAGATTTATAGGAAAATAGATCACAAAAAAGAAATCTTCATGGACTACTAATTTATTTAATGTCTATCTAATTAAATACATAAAAATATGATATATTGACCTATCTAAATTTGAAAAAGCCTAAAAATATCTATCTAATCCTACAAAAAATCCAAATTTAGATCACCACATTGAATGAAATTATTTGAATTCAACGTAAAAAAAAAAAAAATTAAAAAAAATTAGGTTCAAATGTTTTTGATTATGGAACAAACAAGTTTTAGAGGAAACCCGAAACCTTTAACAGTAAGAAAGCAGAAGATAAAACATTAACAAAGCACAGACAAAAACCAGGACACTGCCCACAAAGAGATACACAGAAGAAAACCAGGGCAGTAAGGACAAAAAACTGACAGAAAATTACAAAACAACCGGCTGCTAGGCCAGGTTATGAAGAATCTTTGTTGCTTCTTGCTCCAAACTGTTCATGTTGAGAGCAGACTTATTGATCTCTTGGATGTTGACTAATGCTTGGTCAACCTTCCTTTTCAAATTAGCTTTGGTTTTGTTACTCGGTCCCCCACTATCCGGCTGCCCTTCCTCATTGTCCAAGTCCAGAAACACAGCAGTTTTAACCTGATGGGCTTTTTCCAGATTTTCCACCATGGTGTTCATGGTCTGTGCAGTTGATTTTAAAATTTTATGGTTCATAATCAACACTTTGTGGAGAGAACTTTTAATGTTCCTCAACTGCTCCTCCATATCTGCCTATTTACCATCGTGATTGCCTTTGAAATCTTGTAATTCCTCCACCATTTTCCTGAGGCATTCCACCATATACTTCTTCTCCTCTTTCATCCACAACCTAGTAGCCCAACCACTTCCACAGCCTCTGTTGTTATCCTCCATGGCTTTCTCCAGTTTTCTACTCATGGCTCTTTGGTTTAACTTAATTTCCTTGATTTCGAAGAACACCCATCTCATGAGCCTAAAATTATCCACCGCCCCATTGCGGGCAATAGCAAGCACATTAATGGGAAATTCTCATTCCTCCTTAAAGTAATGATCCCCTGCCTTTAGGTCCATAGGGAAGCAGGATCTCTCTTCTCTATCCGTCGCAGGATAGCTAGAGTCCTCAGACAATGACTTCAACTGCAATTCCTCTTCATTAACATCATAAGAGGGGTCCTCCGACATTTTTCTCTTGCCCTTTTTCAAAGAAGAACCCCTAGGTTTACCCTTGTCCTTGTCATCATCCCTGACCTTAGGCGACTAGGGAGGCAAAGCCGACATAGCTTTGAAATGATCATAAATAAAGACAAGCAAACCTTCATGAAGGATAGGATACCTAATAGGGCTGTGTCTATGGTTTTTCAGACTAGTATTCAGAGAAGAATCCAAATAAAAAGGAAACGATATCCCAACCTAGTGCCTGAAATGATTTAGCAGGACGAAGTGATACCCACAAACTTTGGTATAATTCCCATCCAAAGTGACATACTCCATCAGCACATTCAAAACCCTCCTCTAATGCGAAACAATACTATTAGTGTCGAAGTAGCTTCTGGAGGTCCTACGTAATTCCTCCTTCTCAACCTCCGACTTGGGGAACTTGTTGACCGCTTCATCAAACTGCTTCCTGTCCCTATAGAATTTTATACCCTCTGTAGATAGGCCAGTTACCTCAGCAATCAACTGTTCATTGATAATAACATGTCTACCAAACAAGTTAATCTTGCCATTATTCCAATCTTTCTCAAAAACCCTAGTTACCTCTAGGTCCTAGCCATGAAGCTTTTCAATAAAAACAATAATGCCACCATTCTCTAGCTTCTTCCATAGTTTAGGATTGCTCTTCAACTATGCGTTGCTAATCGGTTCCACTCTGCGACTTTTTCCACCCATCGTTCTGCCAACAAGAGAGGAATAGTCAAGAACCCTGTGGAAACAAACAACTAAAATGCCCAGAAAGCATGCGAAATAAATCACATGCAACTGAGGGATGAGATAATTATCCCTCGGTCAACTCAAAATAATAATTAAAATGCAGTCCCAAGACTGCAGGGGAGGACACTCAGCCATCATTCGAAGGAATGGGAAATTGCACTTACCCGTGGGTACGATCATACGTTGTCAGAGCTTTGACGCTAGCCTCCAACTCATCTTGCCCCTGCCAGATCACCTTATTCGGACCCTTGACACCTTTGTTGGCGAAGAAATTCACCACCGTGTTTATCTCACTATAGACATGCTTTATGAAACTTTTCTCAAAGATATTAACTATATCCTTAGAGAGATCTATCCAATTTTGTATTGACCATGAGGGTTTCTGGCGACCCTTTAGGCATTGGATAATATTGTTCGAGTCCCCTTCAATCCAAACATATTTATACCCTAATTGGCTAGCTAAATTCAAGGTTTGGAAAACACACGAGGCTTCAGCCACATGGTTGGTCTGAGTGCCTAAAGGAACCGCAACAGTCGTAATAAAAGCACCATTTTCATCCCTTATCACCCCTCCACTCCTGGCAAGCCCAGGATTTCCCTTGGCCATGCCATCAAAGTTGATTTTGACCAAGCCAGGGGGGAAGACTCCAGCATATGCCCTCTCTAGGATCCTTAATACTTTTGGACATATTGATTGTATCCACATTAATCTTCCAGGCTCCCACAATTCTACAATCATACTCCTGCATACTAACCTTTCCTTTGCCTTTCAACTTCTTGTTAAGCAGATTAAAGTTTTCAATCATAGCTCTAGTAATCTTACCAAACACCACTTCCTCTGAGAGAGCAACATCTCTAAATATTATGTTATCGTGTTCTTTCCAGATACCCCAAGCAAGGTGAAGAAAGATATAATTTCAGAGCAAATTCAGGGCCCAATTCTTTGAGGGTGCCTTCCACTAGTTATAAAAATCCATAATAATTCCAGGAAAAACCGAATTGAGATCCCACATTCGATGAATCCTACACCAAATGTTACATGTATATATTGTTGACCATAGAAAATATATATGTACAAAAATAACTTAAAGTTTTTGGTACATATAATCTGGATCCTCTCTAGTTTTTATTATCTATAAAATATTTTCATGATCTTCAATAGGCAACCTCCACCTTTGTTTTCCACATTATCTTTTTGGTAAAGTTTCAAAATATATTCTTGTTGCTATAACTAAGTGACTATTGACAGGTTGTCATTGGGTCCTAACACTTTAGTGAATAAACACATCAATATATCAACCGGGCAGTGTCCAACGATTGTATGCAATAGAGGACATCTTAACTTCTCTCTTAAGCACTAATCAACTGAATAAAAATTTTAAGCTAAGGGGGCCTCTAATCTTAAAAGAAATAACTCATCTATCTAGAAAGTGGGAAAATAACTCAAATTAGAAAATAGAAAACTAAGAATCTAAAAAGCATCACCATTAAACTAGAAAGCATGGAAATGATTAATCTAAAGAATTCATAAATTTTTGAAGAAGTAAAGCATGTAAAGAAATTAGGAAACATTTATCTAATGCAAAATATAACAAGCCAACTGCTAATCATAAAACCATTAATCAGAATCAACTGAAGAAATGTAGTGCCCCTCTAGTTGCTACTATGTATTTCCAATTTGTTCAGGCTATTAGATGGTACCTTTACTATGATAGATCTTGATACCTTGTGATTATTTTATGATCGCTAACATTGGAGTGATGTTGATGCTATACTTTGATGTGATGATTCATTATGTGGTTGCTTATGATTTATTTTATGCTTTTGGATTAGCGTAGTTGCTATTTGATAATATTGATGTACAATTATATGATGATTTATTGATGTTTTATTATTGTCAGTCTTGTGTGACTGTATTGGTGAAGGGGATGGGATTACATCATTCGCTTGCGAGTGCCCTGTGATTCCGCAATTTCTCTTCACGGTGTGACTGTTATGTTTATATGCATGTTCGACATTCGTTTTGATTGCAGGATTGCAGGTACATGACATCATCTCCACCTAGCTTCACAAGTCTGAGCGTGTCTATTTTCCTAGCGATAATGTTGATAGAGAGATAGTAATGGGGTTCTCTTGTCAAACCACAAACCTAGTCACAGTGTGTCATCAATTTGTGGTTGGTTTGTCATAGTGTCACGTCATCTTTGTTTGTTTGATAATATATTATCTTGCGAGATTGTTGGAACTAATGTTCAATTTTGATTACATGCAAAATGAGTTTTAATGCATAATGAAAGTATCTTTGATTTAGAAGATATTTTGTGTGACAAGTGATAGTTAATTTTATGAAGGGATATGATTTGGGATTATTTCACGGAAAGAATATTGAGATTAATTAGAGGAGGTGAGAGTTTTTTTCACGAGAATTGTTACAAGGTTCTTGTGTGAAGCTCTTTCGTTAAAAAAATTTGAAAAAGTTTACAAAAAAGTTCTTGGCTAGATTTATTTTTGTACATCTTCTGGAAGAGGAGATATTTGGAAAAGCTTGGAAATTGAAATTCGAAGGTTCAACTTCATTCTTCATCAATTCAAGCTTGAGGATCCAGGTTCCTTATTTTAATTGTTTATTTAATTTGTGTTTTTAAAATATTGCATGTACAAAACTGTAGAAGTTTGTTTTGGTTTTGTGGAAATTGAAAGGTTAAAGGAATTCATTTATTTGGTAGAGGATTTGTTACAAATTTTAGAAATATTGTTTGTGAATTTCTTGTAGAAGGATTGTTAAAATCTTAGATCCTCTGTAGGGAAATGAATTTAAAACGATAGGAAATTAAAAAAAAGAAAATAATAGATAATTTAGAAAATTTCTATAGGATTGAAAATGAAATCCTTTATAAATTAGGGAAAAATGAAATTCTCTAATAAAATAGTAAATCTTTGTCTATAGAAAAAATTATATTTAAAAAAAAACAGTAGAGATAGAGGGTCACTAAATTAATCATAACTCAAAATTTATTAATCAGAACTGGATATGGCTGATTTTTTTATATGTTTTAAAAGACTTGGTAGCGCACCTTTAGTAAAAAAAATTTAAAAACTCAGATCCGAAAATAAAAGTTATTAAAGTTGCAACATACTAGTTTTATGATTAGTATTGTTTGAATATGGTAAATTATTTTTAATTAATTAAATAATATATATTTATATATATGTATAATTATATGTATTATACATATTTAATTATTTATATTTAAATATATATTTATTTAATTGGCTATTTTGATATAATGGATGTTTTAAATATATATATTTATTTAAATATATTTTGATAATAGATGCATGCAAATGCATGAAATAGACTATTTTTAGAATGTTATAATTTAAAAGAGAAAATTGAATTTAAAGTAGATGTTTGATAATAAAATGATTTTATTAAAAAAAAAATTAATTAGGTGCATGAAAATGCACAAGTAGTTATTTTAAGATGAAATGATTTAAAAGATAAATGAATATTATGTATTATTTGATGCATGCAAAGCACAGATAGTTAAAATGAAATGATTTTTATAAATAAATTAATTTTTATTATTGTGTTTGTTATTGTGGAAATTGGAGTTAAACTATTAGTGTTAATTTTCTTATTGCTTGTAAATGAAATGAAATTAAGTTGATTAATTTCAAGTAATACGTTGATGATTTGATTGGATTTAGGGAATCCGAATGTTAGATTAATCATATGCATGAATTGCTTATTGGTTGAGTTTTCTTTGTTTGCGTTGTTGGGCAATTGGGTTGTTTGGTTTTATAAGTCTTTGAGAGAAGTTCATTCTATGTGGGGTTGTTATATATATTGGTTCAACTTTTTATTTGTGTTGGGTAGTGCACGTAGGTGTAGACAGTTTGAATGCCCAGTTACCACGAACGAGATATGTGATATAGTATGGATACCTAGTTACTACGAACGGGTTGTGTGACCTTATGGTTTAAGGTTGAAATGTGTTATCAGTTTGTTATGTGCACCTTATATACCCATAGTATTGTGGATTTGAACCTAGTGTTTTTAGTAGGATAGTGGCTCTTTGTGGGGGTCCGACGCACAAAGGGGTGTCAAGGTAACTCACCTAGGGTTTAATCAAGTGATAATTTAAAAAAATTAATGGGGAACTTTCACACTAATAGAGATAATGAATGTCTCTCTCATGGCTCATGCGCTTGTTAAGGCTTGAGATAAGATGAGACGCATAGTTTTGCATGAGGGTCTGGTGGCCAGTAGAGGCAAGCCAGGGTAACCTAGGATGGGGGTCTAGTAGCCTATGAAGCTTGAGTTAGGGTAACTCATAGAAAATTATGTGTGACACTCTTACTATGACAACAGTTAGTCAGTTTGTGGTGTACAGATGATGTACTTGATCTATGTAATCTGGAAGCAATGTAACCATCTTGTGAGTTTTATACTTGTGTTGTTTAGAAATGTATTTGTCTATGTTTAGGGGTTGTAGGTTTTGCCTTGGAAACTCTTTTACTATCTCCTAGCATGGAGGGAGTGGACCTTCGGGTACCACGCGGTTGGGAGGAAACCGTGTTATTTCTTTCTTTGGGTTCTCTCACTGGTGTTGCTATTCTTGGATAACTTTGTTTGTGGGACAGGTTCCTATTTGTCTCATTCATGTTGGCAAGTACTTATTGATGGAGAGCTCGTTTGTACCAATTGAATTGTTTATTCTTTCATGTACTTTTTTGTAACAATTGTAAACCCTATATTTGTATCACTCCTCAAGTGTAAACGAGGAGTACCTTTGTAATTTGTAATTGTAAATCTTACGCATTAACTATCTCATTTGTGAATGAGCATTGTATTGTAATATGAAATGAATGTAAGATGTATGAAACAGTATCACAAATTTTGTATCTTATGTGTTGTAATTTAATGATGATGGATGTACGTATTTTATTTATGAGCATTAAATGCATGTGATGTTTAATTGTATTAGTTAGACTTGTACTTTGTTTAAGCATTGCCACGATCCTTAGAGAATGTAGGTGTTAGTGTAGCGTAACTCATATGTTTAATATCACTTTAAAAAAAAATTGTTCACTTTCGTTTAAATGTGCTACATTCTCTAGGGTTTTGAGGTGGGAAAACTACAAGAAAGGTGCTTCAGACATTCAAATGTTAAGCTCATAAACTATGGACTCAATTACAACCTGCAGGCTTGACACTAACAGTATAACATATACTCATGAAAATGAAATGCAAATTCAACTATTATCTACTAAAATAAAATACAGAATAGGAAACAAAATACTTATCTATCTATTTATAACCCTCGAGTGGCCAACTCTTGAATGTGACTACAACTACTTTAGATCACATACACTAGAAAAATCTATCTGCTACTTTATTCCACAAATGCATCCATATTACATAGTAATTCAAAGAGCGGCGGGAAAACTCATATTCATATGGTAGTTTTTACTCAAAGACAAATTGGCAGGATAACAATAATCTTCTTTATTGTTTGTAACAGTTACATATTTATATGAAAAATGACTAACAAAAATCCTATTTTCCAGTCAATCAAGTCTTTCAATAGATTGCCCATAGTAAAAGGTACTTTAAATCCCATGATATACAATATTAAAGAGGCTTCACATGATTCATAAATATTTTGAAAGTGAAAAATAACATAATTATAAAGACTCGGCCAAAACGTGTGCTCCTGGAATTCTTGCACCTGCTCGTTGGTTTTCAAAAGCGTCAAGATCTGCATTCATTTCCCTTCTGACTAGAATGGTGATTAGGAGTGGAGTTTACCTACGAAATGCTCAAAGACTAGACCATTAAATTAGCATAAGTTAGTTTAATTCAATCAACTCTAAGAAATAAAGTTTGTACGCTTATTCATAGAAAAAGAGCACTTGTTTTTCATAAAGGTAATCAATTGGCAAGGTTATTAAGGCTGAAAGGTTTAGATTTACATATTGAGCCCATCATACTGATGAGGTTATTTTTACCTCATCAACTATAATGTAGAACCTTTTGACTTGGCATATAATCAATAAATATAATACTATTTGTATCTACTTTGTTTGTTGATAGTATGTACCTTCAACAACCACTGATCTAGTAGGATACTCTTGTCCATCACCATCTATTATTAATTTTGATCATTTTTATTTTGGTTGTGTACATCTTAGTAGATAGTAATCTACACCTTTTGTATTATTAATAGCTACAAGAACAACAAAAATATCTCTTGTACATACAATGTAGTAAACCATGCTGAGCTTAGGTAGAATATAAATCAATTGTAAGTTAAGATTCAATTTAAAATTTTAAAAGTTACCTGTAACAACTAAATCTGATACACATTTGTAATTAGCTGAATATAGAAGATCAAAGACATCCATAATGTCATTATCTTCAAAAGGAGGCATTGACACTAATTGAACTTTATTTCCTATTGTGAAACAAACCCATCTCTAATATTTTCACATTGTAGAGTATTTGCATTGTTCTAAATGCAATCAACACAAAAACATGATTTTTCTCACTTGAATTATAGTAGGCTTAATATGTCCTGCTATCATGATTTGATACAAACTTCTAATACCACTAATTGTTTGACAATTATAAGGATCGATCAATATCTATAAATTTCAAACATCTAATTAAAAAGTTATAAAATTAAAAATTCAATTCATGTACACTTTGAAATTCAAATAACAAATTCATTTATGTACCTTTAACTTCCCAAAAATAGTGTGTGTTGGATATTGAGTCGCAAATGACAAAATGAATTTTGCACCATTCAACAATTTCATTTGCATTTAGTATGGCATTACTTGCAAATTCATGTTGGTGAAATGCCAGATTAAGAGATTTTGAAAGGAAAAGTTGATCTCAAAAAGCATAATAAGATTTTTCTAAAAATCCAACACTCAATATTGAATATGCAACATTGGAAATATCAAAACCACTATACGTGCATAATGGTAAGCTTCCACTTCTCAACACATGCAATATATTGCACATAAAAAAGCTAGACTTTCCAAAATACAACTAAACCTCCCTAAAGCTTCGATTCCATGCAAAAATTTCCTCTTAAAAAAGAAAATTTACACTTTTGGCTCTTTCTTGAGTTATCTTCAACAAATAAAGTTCATAAATAATAAAATAATTAACATGCTAAAAAAACAAAGGTTGAGACATCTTTTTCCTAATAGGTTTAAGAATTTAAATTTCTAGTCCATATGGTGTTACCTTCAAGTGCACGTTGGTGAAGTGCATGCTTCAAGTTCATGTTGGTGAAGTGCATGCTTCATGCATGCTCTTGCACCATCGTGCTCTCCTTTTCCATGTCCAATCTCATAAAAATTCCACAAAAAAATTATGTCGCGTCTAACATGTTGTTGGCTTAACCAATTAAATTTTTTTGCAGACTTAAATTGTCCTATGAAGTTACAAACAATTTAATTTAAAACCAAATTAGTAAAAATAATCTATATGTGTACAAAATATAAGCAACTGAACAATTCAAATCTTCAAGTTAAGTAAACAAATAAATATATTTAAAAAATATATATATATCAACACTTACCAACACATCCATCAGACTATATCTAGTGTTGTAAAGCATCTATTTGATGTTGTCTCGAGTCTTCAAAAATCATTCCAAAACAATGGGCTACATAACTTCTATCACGACCTATATCATCACTAATATAAAAGTGAACCTCTTTGATGATAATTCATTCATCTTTGCTACTTTGTACACCATCCACATGTAACTCGACATGCCTATAGCAAACTTGTACAAATATTGCAACTTGCTCTGAATGATAATATTGACTTTGAATCTTAGTTTGAGGACTAAATATATAGTTCCCAGAGAAATCAACAATAGAGAGAATACAAACTAGTGGAAAGAAATTATTTGAGTCACAAAATTGCTTAGCTTTCCATCTATCACCATGACAATGTTGAATATGTGGATATATGATATTGCAAAATTTATTCATAAACTCATTGTAAGACAATTCACTCTCTCTGAGAATATTTTTTTTGGCCTCAACTCCTGACTTTGTTGAGTATTTCTCATATTCAAATCTCTTCCAAATAACTTGCATTGAATGATCAATATTGTCGACTTGTAAAAGATTCTTCAAATTTTCATAATCATTACATATATTTTTTATACATTGCACTTTAAATTAATTTGAATCTTCTAATTTTTCACATATAAGAGACTTCACAAATTATGCTGTACTTCTAGGGATGGCTATATATAGATTAATTACTGTCATAGCTTTTTTATATGACTATAGGTGTAGATGAAATTCAACATGATTTCAACAACAACAAGTTGCAAATACTTTATTTATACATACAAAACATGGTCGTAGTCTCTCAAACATCCTTTGAAAAATATTCACATCTAAATTTTTTTGCTTGAATGCTTCAAAAAGTTCACTTTGTGTTGTATCTATAAAATGTTCTGGATGAGAAATTTTTGTACCATCTTCACTAGTTATTTGTATAGTGTCCCTTCTATTGGAAGAAACATGAGAGTGGCTGGTCCAATATTCAATCACCTGTTCCTCTACACCTTCTAAAATTATATCTTTTCAGGGAACCCTACAAATATTTACCCAATTATTTTCAATATTTTCATCCAACCTATTTCTCTTTACAATATATTTTTGAACAGTTATCCTAGAAACACTAAGTAATTGGGAAATTGATTGAACTTATCTTCTATGTGATAATTTCTTACTAGAAATTACAGTCATCAATGCTCTATGTGTAGCACTTAAATCAATAGCTCAACTCTTGCTTTTAGTAGAATTCAATGCTTCTTGCTGTATACACTCAAAATTTGGTCTGAAAAATATTAATTAAATATTGATTATTTAATTAATGAAATCCTTATTTTTCTACTATATAAATAAATTGAAAATTTGTTTACATAGTTCCTATTCTCTTAATTCCTCTATTCTAATTCACCCTCTTCATGATTTAATTAAAATAAAAAAATCTAAATAATTTGTTTTATTTTAATTGATTCCTTCTCATTTAATTTAAATTTTTAAATTTGAATTTCATCACATTTCTACATACTTTTCTAACTACCTTCCACCTCACCCTCCAACTCACCATGTGTCACATGAAAATAATTATCTTTATTTTCTAAAATGAATATTTGTTCTCAACAAATTTAGCAACCTTCAAGACACATGGCTTTTTCATTTAAATGATTCCTTCCTACACTCAAGGCAAGATGGTTTTACTAAAGGGAACCATTTCCTTGTTTTCTCCATCCATTTCATTCTTCACCGTCAATTTCTCCAAGTCAAATCTCAATCGTTCATGGCTACCAACTCACCCAATGTGTTGGAAAAATCTATAAATTGAGGCCCATTTACAACTTTTGAATAAGGAGCATTT
>VDFB02006416.1:0-52271 GCA_007258455.2 Sequoia sempervirens
GATATGCCAAATGGGTGTTCAAAAATGTCAAAATCAGTTTTCAGGGCCGGAAGCAAGACTAATTCGACCCTAGTGGTGACTTAGTCCTCCTACAAAGTTTAGGAAATTGAGGACAAAATCTTGTAGTCTCGTGTCTACACTTCCTTTTTTGATAGGTGTATGTACTTGATTCTGCAGAAAATGGGGCAGAAAGTCTCTCCAAGCTTGAAATAGGCTGATATTGACTTGATTGACTTGATGCACTTTTTGATCACTTTTCAACACCTATTGCTTGACAAATTTCCTTACAAAATTCACATGCAAAAGGGGAAAAATGGTTCAGGGTTAGAGAGTAAGGGTTTGCCTTGGTCAAACCCTACTTTGGTAATCAAACCCTAAACAATGAAATAAAATGAAATGAGTATGATAAATAAATAACATGCAAATGAAAATGTCATAAACTTACCACACCATTGATGCTCAACTATGAAGATATGCAATGAAGAGCTCCAATAGCTTGACTTAACAATGATTGATTTGATTGAATGCTTAATGAGTTCAAGAGATAGATGTATGAGATGAAAGATTGCTTGAATGAATTAGGAGATTCAAAATGAGGTGAAAAACCCTTATTTATACTTGATTTTACTAAAATTTCCTAAAAGTAACACATCACAAGCTGACCTCAAGGGTTAGAGGACAAAATCCCGCTAGAAATTTAAAATTATTTTGATTTTTGTGCCAAAAAGGACTAAGTTGAACCCCTATGGGCGACTTGGTCCCACTTAAGCAAGTTAAGTGGATGTCGGGAATTTCGAGGCATTAAAAGTTGTCCAACAGGAATATCCTCAAAAACACACTTATAAAAAGCCGGAAAGTGTATTAAGGGGTCATTTAGATATGAGAAAGGGTTGAATTAATAAAATTAAGCCTAGAAAAGTGTGAAATCTTATTTCAAGAATTTACAACACTTCAAAATATGACTTAATAAGTGATGAAAAGGTTATTTTTAGGTGAATTATAATGAATAGAGTCTAGAAAAGTGTAGAAATGTCTTACAACACTTCACAACACCTTTACAAGACACCATAATTTGAATGTTTAAGCCACATTGCTATATTAAACCAAGACCAAATAAAGCCAAAACCCATTAGAAGAACTCAAGTGAGTGTAAAAATTTCAACTATACATTTTTTGGTGACACAAGATCTAAAAGTCTAATTTGGGCTAGACGAGCTAGTTTTTGGAGTTCAAACTACACCTTAGACAACTCTCTATTTGAGGATGGCAGCGCAGGTCTGAGATGACAACGTGACACGCTAATGTCCATATGGCCAAAAAACATAAAATGTAGGGTGAAACACCAGAAAAACCTACTATATGCCTAGCTAACTAACATTAATGAAATAAATAGAATTATTAAGTACAAAAAGTAAGTGTGTAAATGATAAAGCAAGTAGATGAAGACAAGGATGATGAATATCAACTCACTAAAGCATTAGTTTTCCAACGAGCTCCACACACATGTTCACCTACACACAAGCAAGAGGGGAAAATATTGGGTTGTATAGGGGTTTGCCTTAGTTAAATCCCTGCTTTGGTGTTTCCACCTCCACAAATAGCTAGAAAAGCTACGGAGTAGAAAGTATGATAAAAGAAATTGAAATGGAAAGTAATGAACACTAAAAAGATACTACTCTACTCTATCAAACCACAAAAGGGAAATGAAGTGTTACCACCTCCACCCAAAGGTTCTTAAGGCAAATGAAGGGAGAATGTAAGCAACGAGCTTGGAAAAGTTGACACAACCGCAACAATGACGAAGGGAGGTCTCGTAAGACTCCAAACTCATAGCTTCTATGATAGCACCACATGTAAAAAGATGGAATGAATGGAGTAACAAGTTGTTGCAATGCTCAATAGAGTTGTAAAAATTGCTATAATTGTGAGTAGAATGCTGAAGAAGTTGTGAAAGATGGAATGAATTGCTAAAAGGATGAAGAGATAGTGAAATGGATGGATTTGAAGACCAAAAGGCGTCATTTTTGAGTTGGTTGGTCGCACAGAGGCATTACAATTCATCCCCAATGAGGAGTGTAACATCCTTGCAGACTCCAGGGGCAGGAATCTATCAAGGATGGTAGCACACTGTGTAGACATCTGTGCATCGCACTCGCAGCCTTGATGAAAATTCCCCCACCGACACACAAAACACTTGCCAAGTGGATTCATTTTACATGGGTGATGTGGAATTACACCTTTGGGTTTTATTTTCTAAGGTGATGGTATGAAAAAGGGGAATTTACACAAGGGGTGCAAATTCACTCCTATGCATTTTTCCCCCACTTTAGTGAGCACGAGTATCAATGAGTGTTTGATAAAGTAGATCAAAGAGTTATAAATGTATACCTCAATCATTGAGGAAGAAAATGCAATATGGCGAGCTCAAAAGTGTAGGGTAGGAAAAGGACTCCATAGGCACTCTCTCCTGAGGAGGTTCAAATAAAAGGGCTTCATAGCTCCATAGAACTATGAAGCTGCACAAAGTACACCAAAGTCCTACAAACAAACAATTGAAAAATATCATAGGAAGCAAGTGCTTAATAGGTCCTCAAACTTTCAAATAAGGAATTCCCCCAAGTACACTATCATGAAGGAATCCCAATGTAAGGGGAACTCCGCAAAGTTAGACTGGAAAGCAGCTTCATAGGTGCACCTGCAAAGCAACATGTTAATCTGCAGATAACACATGTTAGAAAACAAAAGGAAACCACGTAGGAAAACAAGAAGACAGTCAAGAAATTGAAAAGCTTTCAAAGGGGTCCCTTGAGAACCCTTCAAAAGAAAAGGGGCCTACTCAAAGGATGCGCTATTTGAAAGTGAGAAAGCATTTTTCACAAATCAATTCAATGTCAAGGAATCCTTTCGAAAGATGTTCACTTCATCAAGGAATTCAAAAGGAAGAAAATTCCCCCTCACAAGGGCAAGGTCGACGCTTTTCCTACAGGAAATGTTTCTCCCTCCTTAGAGGAAAGTTCTTCAAGTTCTTTCTTTATAAATCCATGACGAAGGAAACATTTTCTGCTAGGGGTCCTTGTTGAGAATGTGCTTTTTGAAAAAGTTTGCAATTTTTTTTGAGAAAAGATTCATTGGAAAAGATTGTGTTTTTTGAAAATAAAAGTTGACATGATAGGCCCCCCTTAGGGTGGTGTGTGTTGAACGCAAAGGCACGTGATATCCTAAGGAGAGAAAATCAAGAATGAAAAACTGATGTTGTGGCCCACAGGACATAACAAGATGTCACCATGGTGATGTTGTCACACACATAAAGGACAACACATGAGAACCACAACATCATGAATCAAGAAAAGAAGAGAGAAAGATAACAAAATTAGCAAAAAAAACAATAACATCATGAACAAAGGGCACAAGGGTGATCTGATATTTTAGGGTCAAAGTTGCTCATAAATATATATATAAGTAGATATAATAGTATATAGATGAACTATCATCAACCCCCTATTATATCAAACCATATGAATAATGCACAAGAAGACAAAATAAAAAATAAAAATTTGGTTCAACATGGAAATGAAACCTAAATGCCCCCAACACTTTGCATCGTCCCTAATTTTTTGAAAATCAATACACATAATAGAGGAAGAATGATGCCACAAATAGAGGAAGTTTTACGACACATAATCACTCATGTATCCAAGCACCTACAAGGGTGACAAGGGTCATCTAGGAACCCATAATGCAAGCACAGGGAACACATCACAACAAACACACACCTAATCTAAAGGTAAAGAAGAGGTGCACCCCTAACACTCATCGACCAAGAGGTCATTTGCTTCCCAATCTAGATCATTATATGGGTAAGGAAAACGAGCCTACAATGGTGGAATATTAAGGGAGGAACCTTCTGACCCTCCCGCAACAAGGGCCAAGGAAGAAGGCCACACAAGGTCTTCTCTACTTGGCTCTTGTGGAGCAATAGTCAATGATTTTTGTGAAGATCATTGATAGGGCTAGGACCTCATTTAAAGAGTTAAACATGCACACTTCACTAGAGTGCCATGTGTTACCTCAACATATGGGGAAGGGAACACCCGAGATTCACTACTAGGCTCACCAACGACTCGGGAGCAGTGACAAACTCAGGGGATGCCAGAACTTGCTTCATCACTAGGACGACCCATGCTAGCATAAAAGGTGGACTCCTCTTATGCCCCCATTACTAGAAGGGCCAACCTCCACCTTATGCTTCATCAAAAGATGTGAACTCCCCACAGATGAGGCAAGAGGCACAAAGGAGGAGGAGAAGATCGTGATAGACACCACCGAGGTGTTCAGCATGTCCACAGGCCTCAAAAATAGTGAGATGTTTGAGAGGGATATCAAAAGAGGTGGATCAACTGAAGGAGCGATGAACACCTACACCCTTTTAGGGTTAGGTGCATTCACACTCGTAGTAGGAGTTAGGATCAGAACTGAATTTGATTAAACCGAAGCAAAGGGGATAGGAGAGGACATAACATGAGGCCTTGAAATAGGGGCATTCAGCTCCCCTTCCTTCCTTTGCAAAGTGGCTTGCTCAATAGCTAGAGCCTTTCACCAACGCTTGTGCTCATGCACAAGGAAGATTCTTCAACTCCAAGAGCTAGAGGCCAGGAGCTGGGACAAAACAGAAGGCTCCTGCTCATCCATCGAAGTGTCTATCATAACCATCTCTGGTGGAGGGAGATACTCTTGGATGGGAGCAAGAGGGAGGGATTGAGAAATAGTGGGGGGAGTCAGCTCTAGCGCCTCAGCAATGGGCCTCTTCCCATTCATTGCTTTAGGAGCAAGAATGATAGGAGGTCGTGGAGGTTGAGACATAGAGGACTCCCCATGGGGACCTTTCCTTTTACCATAAAGGTAGGGCCAAGGTCCAAAAGGCACAATAGGAAGATTCAATATTTGAATCTTGGCCTTACACCAAGTAGGCACCATCAGGCTTCTTATGTGAAAGCTAGGAGTAGTCATCCAAAAATCCTCTTCAAAAAAGGGAGTAGCAGAGGTGCCCCAAGGATGGGCAGGCCTCTCCTTTTCCTTTCAAGAGGAGAAGGTAGCTTGTTGCTGCACTATCGAAAGAGTCACTTTCGGTTGTCCCTTGCCCTGGTTTTATGATTCACGTAGTTTCGGTAAAGTAGGTCCATCCTAGGAGGGAGCAACCTAGCCGGGGCAGGCCAAAAATGATCCAATGAATAACCCCCATGAGATACCAATGGATGATATCCATTGTCATGCATGACGTGCACACCACCTTCATGGGAGAATTTTAAACATTTATGAATAACGTAAGTGATTCCATTCATTGAAGCTAGCCATGAGATGCCTAACTTCACCCTGAATAAATCAGATTCTAGAATAACATCAAAGGTCGTATCCACAAATCTAGGTCCAATTAGGATGGAAAGGGCTATGGAGCCATACAGTTTAAGAGAGAGACCATTGTGTGTACAAATGGTAGACTTCATTTCTTCATATTCCTCCTCTGTAATGAATTTAACCACAACATCTTCTCCATAATAACATTCACTCAGCTCACGAGGTCAACTAGGATCTTTGTCACAATGTTTCCATTGAGGCAAGCAAAGATGTATAGGGGAGAGGGCTTGTTATTCAAAGGAATATCCTAGGAGGTGAATGCCACATCTAGTGAACCAATCACAAGCTGTGGGGAAGGAGTAACTGAGGCCATGTTAACGTACACCAAGGGTTGAGGAGAAGCATCAGAGGGGTCAACAATCAAGTTCATAGAATGAGATGAACATGGATTTTTGTAAATCTGCAACTCACTATTGGCCTTCACTACCAATTTATTCGCATTTTGTTTCACCCCATTGAGATGGATGGTACCATCATCGATGTGATCTTGTATCTCATGATGCAAGCACATACAATGCTCGATATCATGCCTGTTAACCCAATGGTGCTAACAAAAATCATTCACATCATACCAGTCAAGATAAGGTTCCTTAATAGGTCGAGGGTTTTCCAAAGTTATGATCTTATCCTTCAACAACTTTTGTAAGATGGAAGAATAAGATTCTTCCAACTTCATAAACTTCCTATTACATCTGAGGTTGTTATCATCTGTCATGGTGACTACATTCGCAATAAATTTACCTTTTACTGAGATAAACACAATAGACTTTCCTTTTGAATGGGAGTGTGAGGAAGATCCCCTGAACTGAACTACCATTTTTTGATATTCTCACAATGCAGCACACAGATGTGCAAAGTGTCAAAATGTGTTGTCATTAATGGTTTTCATTGATGTCAAAATATCTTGGTTGTTTGAATGAAGTTCTATTTTGGTGCCTCGGTGATCTGGATTGGCCTGGTTCTAGATGTCATGTTGTAAAGATCTATTTTGGGTTGTATCTATCCTAGTCTCATTCCTCTTGTAACACAATAAAATACATTATTTTGGGTTCAAATCGATTTGGTAGTTGGTTAACATGCTCCAACACATGATTTGCATTGTAACATGTATATCTTATTCTTTTTGTTTTGGATATCATGTAGCATGTTGATTTGAGCAATGAGGCTATGTTTGATCCATGTTTCATTCCTCTCCAATGTGGGAATGTTTTTGTGGTGACCTATTTCAAATTGTATTTGGTTGACAAGGAAGATCATGAAATTATGTTTTGGCTGACATGAGATATTATGGAAGCATGGAATGATATAAGTAAGAGTTGATTTTGTTTGAGGAAAGCAAGTGTGATTAATCTGAATCTAAATATCTAGACATTGGGAAGTGTGTGAAAGTGTATGACCAGAGGTAGCAGATAGTGATATTCTATCGGGTGTTGTTGGTGACAGTTCTTTCAGCAATGGATTCCCTTTCATCATTCTTCTATTGGTAGTGAGTCGTTTTCTATAGGCAATGAGCCTTTCTCTTTTGGCAGTGAGCATTTTTGTATCTTTGGCTATAATAGTCAGACAATGAGCCCAACCGACAGTGAGCCACCCTGCAATGAGTAACTTGGCAATGAGCCTTTGTAAAAATCACCTTAACCGATGATTTATAATTGAGAATTATTATTCTTTGTGGTTTTTCCTTTCTTGGGTTTCCACATGAATTCTGGTGTTCATTATGCATCGTGTTGTTTTGTGATTTCATGTTCATTAATATCTAATTGATTTAAGTTTGATCTGGATTAATTAAAGTGGAGAAAATTGTTTGAAGATAATTGATTCACCCCCCTCTTAGTTATCCAGACTGTTTAACACAAAGGAGGGTTATTTCATTAGGGAAAACTTCTCCTACTAGGCTCACTGCAGGTTTCCTATGAACACCTTCTGCACATCAGAGTTGG
This sequence comes from Sequoia sempervirens, assembly GCA_007258455.2. Lineage (NCBI taxonomy): Eukaryota > Viridiplantae > Streptophyta > Pinopsida > Cupressales > Cupressaceae > Sequoia > Sequoia sempervirens. Next base: position 7,353 of record VDFB02006416.1, read on the forward strand.
CCAGTGGGTATGAGATCTATGAAAATAGCACTTGGTATTTTGCTATGAAATCAGTTATCTTCTCATTATCTCCTTGAGTGTTATGTCCTTGAGAGATCGAGGAAATAGTTTCACCATCAAAGCATTGTGATGAAAGAAATCCATACACATGGCATTGAAGGTTGACACATGTGTTTGTGGATCCCCTTTGCCACCATACTTCTTAAACTTAGGAATCTCCATTCCTTGTGGGAAGGGAGTGCTCCAGGTTGCTACTGATAATGGACTATGTTAGAAGGAAGGTTGGAAAATAGGTTGGTTGAAGGCCTAGCAAAGACTCCCCAACTAGTTTTGCATTTGACCCATGTTCTGAAGAAGGGCATTCAGAATAAGGTCAAAGGATGACAAGGCCCAGTGGAACCTCCAGAACCACCACCACCAAAGCCACCTCTGGAGCCACCACCACTAGTAGGGCCTCCATCGGAGCCACCTCCACTACCAAAACCACCACCATTCCCTACACCAAAGCCACCTCCACTAGTGCCACCCTCGCTACCAAATCCGCCACCACTCATTCTACCGGATCCCCCACCGCTAGAGGTAGTAGGAGGGGTGAAACTGAACCCAAGGGGTATTCTACTCACCTTGAGAGTGTTAGGCCTTTGAGAGGCAGATGAGACATTGATCGAGGGGCCTGTTTCGGCCATGCATACAAACATGGTAGGTATTGAAATGCTTATTTGTCTTTCATAGGCATTAAGCACTTCTCCTCGATTAGTGCTCATTCTAGGCTTATACGAGGGGATATAAGCTTTAGTTAGATCAACAAGGCCTTGTAATAACTCTATGCATGTTCAATCCTTTCTTAACAAAGGCCTCACCTTGCTAGTAATCCTAGCAGCTCTTTCCATGCTCGATGCTTTCTCTAAATGATTCACAAGGTTTGACAATATATCATCTAATGGTAGAAGGTTTTATGTAGGAATATGCACAACGTCATCCTCATCTATGGAAAAATCCATAGGGGACATTGGAGGGGTAGGAACATGAGTGGTCTTGTTTATGAAACCCATCTCGTTAACATAACCTATAGGAAAATAGTGGTAAAGCCAATAGCCAAACTGGTGGAAAAACTAGAGGTGAAACTAGAAGTGACCTTCATCTTTTCCATTGGTTAGTGTCATACACTTCTCCTAACAACATACCTGAAAGTTGTGGATTGGGTTGTGATGCTCATAGACCTTCACAACACTCAGTCTTTCAACAATTACTAGGTGTGGAGAAAAAGTATCAGCACAAGTGAATGGATAGGCATTGTTCATGTTAAGTTCACCAATAATGTAAGAGAGGGGTACCAACCACACCAAGGCTCTAGGTCACAGAGAGCCGAGAGCAGAGGGTTTCCCTAACTTACCTCAAGCTAGCGGGTGTTTGGGATAAGAATTGAGAATGAAGATCACTCTCAAGTGCTTATGTCAGTTTGCAAATCTGAAAGTCTAAGTTGGGCTAGATGAGTTGGTCTCTATAGTTCAAACTGCACCTTAGACGACTCTCTGTCCAAGGATGACAGTGCGGGTCTAGGATGATAATGTGGCGCACTGCCATCTCTCTAATGTGTAGGCATCCGTATGACCAGAAAATGTAAAATGTGGGGTGAAACACTGAAAAAAACTACTATCTTCCTAGCTAACTAACTTTAACGAAATGAATAGAATTATTAAGTACAAAAAGTAAGTGCGTAAATGATAAAGCAAGTAGATGAAGACAAGGGTGACGAATATCAACTCACTAAAATGCCAGTTCACCAGCGAGCTCCATGCACACATTCACCTACACACAAGCAAGAGGGGAAAAATGTTGGGTTGTTTAGGGGTTTACCTCTGTCAAACCCTTGCTTTGGCGTTTCTACCTCCACGAACAACCAGAAAAGCCACGAAGTAGAAAGTACGATAAAAGAAATGGAAATGAAAGTAATGAACACTATTGTAAGAGAGGGGGACCAACCACGTCAAGACCCCAGGTTGCAAAGAGCCAAGAGCGGAAGGTTGCCCTAACTTACCTCACTCTAAAGGGGTATTTGATGCGAGGGATGAGAATGATGAGGACTATAAAGTCCTTTGATCCCTCTGCATACCCAAATTTTAGTTTAGGCTAGACGAGCTGGCTTTTTGGAGTCGATTTTGTGCCTCAGACATCTCTCTGTCCAAGGATGGAGACACAATTCTAAGACATTAGCACGACGTGTTGGCGTCTCTCAGGTGCGTTGTTGTTTGTATGGGTAGAAAATAGTGAACATAGTAAAACTACCAAAATGACCTACTAATAGCCTAGCTAGTTCAATCTAGATGGTAAAACCAAAATGAGAAAGTATGCAAAATAGATACTGAAATGATAAAGTAATAGACTAGAACTAAGATGACAGAGATAACCTCACAAAAGTGTCTATTCACTAGTTAGATCCAAATGCACGTCCACCTACACACAAGAAAGAGGGCAAATTTGTTGGGGTTGTATAGGGGCCTGCCTTAGTCAGACCCCTGTTTTGGTGTTTCCACCTCCATAGACAGCCAAATAGCAATGATAGAGAAATATATGATAAAGAAGTAAAGAAAGGAAGTATACAAACAACACTATAGAATAGTATATAGCTACTCAACCAAATCGTGAAGGAGAGGAGTGAAATGTTACCACCTCCACCAGGAGCTCAGTAGCCAATAATGGAGAAAGAGAGCTTGAACAATCACCACAACCTTGACTGTGATGAAGGGAGGTGTTGCAAAACCTCAAGCCCCTACTGCAATGGCTTGCTTTACACTTGCTTGATGGAGTTGATAGAGTGTTGTTGTTGCAATGGAGTGTTGAAGTGTTGTTGAGAGTGAAATGAAGGCTAAGAATGCTTGGGAATGAAAGAAGCGATGGAAAAGGGATGAGTTGAATGAAGAATGGAAGAATTTGAAGAAGGGAGATAATCTGTCATTTTCGGGGTCAGTTGGTCTAAGAGGGACATTACAAATTGTTCCCAATAGGAGGTGTAATGCCTCTACCAACTTCACATGCAAGAATCCATCAGGGATGTAAACACGTCATGAGGGCGTCCCTGACAAATATTCTCCTACTGACACAACAAACAAATGCCAAGTGGAAGGAAGACAACTTGTTGATGTGGAATTTCTCCTACGGATTTGGTTTTCTAAGGTGAGGATGTACATAAGGGGTGTAATTTCGCTCCTATACAACTACAAAAGATGCTACTCTACTCTATCAAACCACAAAAGGGACATGAAGTGTTACCACCTCCACCCAAAGGCTCTCAAGGCCAATGAAGGGAGAATGCAAGCAACAAGCTTGGCAAAGTCAATAGAGCCGCAATAGTGATGAAGGGAGGTCTTGCAAGACTCCAAACTCACAACTTCTATGGTAGCACCACACATACAAAGATGGAATGAATGGAGTAACAAGCTACTACAATGCTCAATAGAGTTGCGAAAATTGCTAGAATTGTGAGTATAATGCTGAAAAAGTTGTGAAAGATGGAATGAATTGCTAAAAGGATGAAGTGATAGTGAAATGGATGGATTTGAAGACCAAAAGGAGTCGTTTTCGAGTCGGTTGGTCGCACAAAGGTGTTACAATTCATCCCCAATGAGGAGTATAACATCCTTATAAACTTTGAGGGAAAGAATCTATCAAGGACGGTAGCATGATGTGCAAAAGTCTGTGTGTCACGCTCATGTCCCTAACAAAAATTCCCCCACTAACACACAAAACATGCACCAAGTGGATGCATTTCAGATGGGTGATGTGGAATTACACCTTCAGGTTTGATTTTCTAAGGTGAGGGTATGCCAAAGGGGAATTTACACAACGGGTGCAAATTCACTTCTATACAATTTGAAATATATCTTCCTTATAAATCTCACAAATATGTACTTGAAAGCGAGCAAGGAGGGTAGAGATAAGATTTATTGAATATCTTCCTCATTTGTTGAGGACTATGAAATAAGAGAAAAGAAGAGATGATTATAGTAGAAGGATATAAAGGTATTCTCTTTGGGTGACTAATGTAAAAATTTGTTGTTATGTGTGTAAGAATAAGAGATGTGAGGAAGGAGATAACTTTGAAGTCCCTATTATTAGGCTACGTGTCAATGAGGCAAGTATGTAATTTGGAAGAATTAATAAAGAAAGTGTTTTGTTGTTAATGCTTCACTAATGCATATTTAAACTAGGTGTAAGTTATTGTCAAGTTTGAATTGACTAGTGACTGTGTGTTTGGTTGCTATAATTTGTTGTGCTTCAATGGGCACCTAATCTTAGACTAAACCATTTTATTTTTATGTATTCATTGTTGCATTTTTCTAGCTTCATTCTAATTTTCATACCTTTCAAATTTTCTTTACCAATCTAGTTTCATGTATTATTTTACTTTACATCATTCTAAGAATTGTATTAATAACTTTGCAATGTTTAATATATATTTTCTTTTTTTTTTCTAATTGGTTTTGGAATATCATGTAACATCATATTCCTAGGAATATTCTAAATAGCGATTATTATTTCTTCTTTAATTCATTGTTTGTCTCTAATTAAACAACTTGTTTGTTGGTTAGTTTAGATTAAAATTTGTTACTCCTTTTCTTCGCTTAAAATTTAGAGGCACAAAGAGCTACTTAAAGAGCCTACTCTTATTAAGATAAGAACCTCATCCAACTCGTGTAAGAGAATGAATAATATTAAGAAACCATTCGTAAAATATATTATTGAAGAGAAAAAATTCAAATTATATGAATGCACCACCTATAAATATCCTTAAAAAAATTTATTGAAAACAATTGTTCAAAATAAAAAATAAAAATCTATCTAAAAAATAATATTTTATGAAACAATCTATCAACATAAATATAAATAAATTAAAAAAATGATTTTAGAATAATAACACATCAATGTCCAAATGAAATCCAAAGAAAAAAATGTCTTTAATTGTTTCATCATTACATTATAATTTCTATATCGCCCCACGTTATTTCCTACTTACGTATTCATTCCTGCATTTTCTTATTTCTCATATTAAACTATATCTTTTAATGTTATTTAAAATGAAAATATTGGTCCCTGACCGGTGTAGAAAAACCCAGTAAAAGCTTGGTTATCGGCCAGGCAGTACAGTCTCACTGTCAAAAGAGTCAGGGTCCAACATGGCAGAAAGCCAGTTGGAAAGACTCAATACGATATCAATAGTTGCAGGTCGGCGGTTCAAATCCTGGTCGACACATTTAGCAGCTAGCTGAGCCACAGCCAGAGCCATATCCAAGGGATAAGCATCCTTCAAACAAGAATCCATAAACCCTCTCAAGCTCTCCTCGGGATTCGAATCCCCAACCACTGCCCCAATTTCGGTCCAAAGCAAGTGTTCCTGGAAGCCGCCACTATTATCCTCCGAGACAGCCCCTCGGCCAGACAGGAGCTCCAGCAGAACCACCCCGAAAGAAAAGACATCCATCTTTGGCGTGACGAGGCCACTGGAAAGATATTCTGGCGCCATGTAACCCTTGGTACCTACAACATGCCTGGTTAATGCATAACCCTCCGCGGATTTTGCAAGACCAAAATTGGCGATTTTGGCCCTGTAATTTGTGTCCAGCAAAATGTGGCTGCTCTTAATGTCCTTGTGTACGTAGGGCGGATTGGCGTATTTGTGCAAGTAATGGAGCCCATTCGCAACGTCCAAGGCAATCTGTATTCGCTGCTTCCAGGTCAAGCAAATGGAGGAAGAAATTGAGCTGCTTCGAGACGTCGAGTCTTCGACTCCGCGGCCGTGCAGCAGCTTGTCCAGAGAGCCGTGCTCTGCGTACTCGTAGATCAGGTAAAAATGGCCCTCGCTTTGGCAGAGGCCGATAAGGTGGACAAGGTTAAAATGGTTAAGCGTTTTCAAAATGTTGAGCTCCTGTACAGGGAGTAAAATATGAAACATGTAGTGAAAACTTTTATATTTTAAGAGCCTGAAATGGTAGGCAAATCTTGTCAATTGAAAGACATGAAAAATATATTGAATATCTTAAATTTTTCACAGTGCATTTAGCTTCTGGTAATCAAAGGAGTTCTGATGTTTAATTTAATACATGATGGATTGATTAAGTAAATATCATATAAAACACCTGTGATTTCTAGAAACAAGTTTTCGAAAAGAATAGTGTAGAGTTTTGTCGAAGAGTTATCAAGAAGTTGAAATGAAACAATAAAAACAAAATTTTGTACTAATAAATTTTACCCAAAAAAAAAAACATAAAACTAATTCTGATTTTTCAGATCAGCCGATATAATCTAGTGTCATCGACCATGAAATCAAAGAATCAGAACAAAATTGTAGACAATTGTTTTTAATAATATCTGTCTCTATCGATCAATGAATTTCAAATTTAATAACAGGTTTTTTGGCAGAAGCTCATTTTACTATTCTGTAATATCAGTCTTTTACAAAAAAAAAATACTAATAATCCACTATGCTTAAAATGTTTTACCTGAGAGACGTCCCCTGTCATTTGCTTAATTGCCACAGGGGCAGCACCACTGCCGAGCAGGCCGCGGTAAACAGACGCTGTGATTCTGTTAGATGCACTGAAATTCTCGGTGGCGGATTGCAGGTCTTCGAATTTATACTGCGGCAGCACATGACCCATCTCGGCCATGCCCGCCAACAGGTCCGCGTTTTTAGCCTTACTAGGGCTTGAAGGCGAGTCCAGGGCCTTCTCGGGTAGTGGTTTTGTTTCTTTCTTCCTTCTTCGTAGGACAATACAGGCAGCTGCCACCAGAGCCACTGCCATGGCTGCAGCCGCCACGCCTACGCCAATGCCTATATGCTGCCCTGTCTTGGAAACTCCACGACCTGTGGGAGCAGAGGTGGTGATTGGTGGCTGTGGCGGCGGTGGCGGAGGCGGAGGCGACTGTGGGGAAGAGGTGGGTGCAGCGGTTAGAGGCACCAGCAACGTTGTGAATGGGAAAATATCGTCACCTGTTAACCCGTTGGCGTCCCTGATTTCCTGTGGAGTGGCTTCATACAGCTTACCAATAGTGGACAAGGTGTTTCCGGAACGGACTGTGTAGGATAGCAGGTATTTTGTCCCGTTCTCAGCCTGGGCTTTCGTTGGGCAGGCGCACCGCAGGGGAACTAATATGTTCATTCCAAGCTGTAGCACACCAAAAATCCACAAAAAAGTTTATTTTAAGAAGAGACAGTAAAAGAGAATTCACACATACGATAGAATTAATCATCTCGCATTAAAAATGTCAAGATAGTGCTGAAAAGTTTAGAACTCCAGTTCTCTATCCCTACTTCACCTGGAGTTTATTGCCAAATGCAATGGGCGCAGCGTGTGGTTCAATATTATTGTTTTTACTGGTTCAAGTTATCTACACATTTTGAAAGAGGAAAAACGGGAAAGAATTTAAGCTTTGCGAGGGGTAAAAACAGAAACATCTTAGACGACACAGAAGAGTATCTGATATCTAAGTGGTAGAATGCTCAAGAAGCAAATGGAAGGTCCTGGATGAGTAATGGTTTATCTATGGGAATTCAAGTTTCAATAGAAGTACATGGGTTGTGAATTGAAGCCTCACTAAGGTAAACAGGGTGTCTAAATTGAAGCTTCTGTAAGGAATGAGGAAAACAAGTTTATGTGAATTGAAAACTCACTAGTGGAAAGCAGGTCTAAATTGAAGCTTCTGTAAGGAATGAGGAAAATAAATTTATGTGAATTGAAAACTCACTAGTGGAAAGCAGGTCTATGTGAATTGAAGCTTAGGTGTAGGTGAATGGAAGCTTCGTCAGTGAAAACAAGATTATGTGAATTGAAGATTCTTAAGGGGAAAACAGTATTGAAACAATTCAGGATGAGTATCAACACTCCAGAAGCAAAAACAAATGGGAGATCTTAGGTGTGAGCCCAAATTTATGTCTAGGTGAATTGAACATTCACCATACACTGGAAGAAAGGAGAAAACAGTCAAAAGAAAAAACAATTAGGAAAGTGTTTGTCACCATACAAAAACACCACAAAATTGAAATGATGTCATATGAAAAACAAGAAAGAAAATAATCGCCATACAAAAACACAAAGACTGATGTTTCACATTAAAATGACGAGTTACAAGATCTTTACGCAGAAGACCTTGATAAGAGAGTCAGAAAGAGGAAGCTACAAAGTACGTATTGCATTATTCAAATTTGTAAGAATCATTTCCCAAGGGAGGATTTTTTCCAAGTTTTGTTTGATCAAACTTCTGGATTTAAACTTCAAAGGGACGCAAAAGTTTTCACGGTGAAATGCACCATTCTTCTGCAAATTTCTCTAAAATCTTGCATCCATACCTGCCGAGAAATTACAGCAGGGTTCTCTCCAAGAAACCATTATCTGACCCAAAAAAATTACTTTTTCAAAAGTAATGATTTTTTAGATTTGATTGTTTCGATGTTTTTTCAGATCACACTCCCTGATCTATAAAAGAGAAGGAGAAGAAATAAATACCGACCTGGAGAGCGGTGGGAGCCACGGAATTTTGATTTGAAAGGGCCTGACAGGTGGAGAGCCCCTGGTATGTATTATTAGCTATCAGGAAATAACCATCATTTGGTTGAACACTATAGCTTGCGTTGGCCTGTGAGTAATTCCCCGCACAGGAACAGTCAACAGGCACTATAACTGCTGTATTTATTTCCAAAACCTGATTCTGCGACAAGTTGTTGATGTTAGCCATGTGTGATTGATTAGAATTAAGGAGGCTGCTGATGTTAGCGAGGGTTTGGTAACCCGTCTGCGACCTGTACAATGCGTAGGCCTGGCATGTCCTTGCTTCTCCATTGCACTTATACCCATAATTTATATCTTGTGTGTTCGAGCAATCTAGATTGTTTTTGGCTTGGTAAGCCTGCTGTGCCGAAACAGCCTGGAAAATTACAAATATAGCAGGAACATATCGCAGGCGTACTGAAGCCATTTTTCGTTTTTCTCACTGAAATGAGCAAACGATCTCACTTATGAAAAGAGTCAATACGCGTTTTTGTAATGAAACAGGAACTAGACTCCCATGATTGGCGTCTGCTTCCTCAGTTGCAAAAGTATACCTGTTCTTGTTTGACCAATCTAAACGAATTTAATACGAGATATTTTTATTATGATATTGCTATCAGGATTCAACCGTGTAGTTTCGAGTCAAACTCATTGACCCATGTTTCATGAGTAGTGGTTCATCGGAACCCATCTCTCATGATATCGAATGGTCCACTTAGCACTCATTGCATCTAGGTGATGCTCACAGAGGTGAAGCACTGGTCCGTCCCGGGAGGTCACCCATCCCAGTACTGCTCCAGCTCAAGCGCGCTTAACCAGGGAGTTTTCTCCAAGGTTAAGCCCGCTTGAACTATTTTATATTTTGGTAGCTTTAAGTAGTAGTTAGCTATTTCTATGACTTTCAAATCATCTTCCCAAAAAAAAATATAAATCGGCCTCCATCTTGCAATTTTTAAAGATTAATAGAATTCTTGCAGATTTCATTATTATATATAACCATCAAATAATGCAGGGTATTTTTGGGGTTTGACAAAATTTCAATAAATAACTAAATAAGCCTGTCTTGGAGGACGCGCCGATGATGCTCAAGATTTAAGATAATGGCAGAGAAATTGTTGACAACGGGTGTATTTTGAGCCGATTTGGTTGCTAAATTGGAGTTAAAAGGGCATGCAGTACAATTTAAGCTTTTACAGTATTACATTTACTTTAGGGTGGCATTTTTTAGTTTGTTCTGTAAGGGACTTTAAACAGAAGAGTTACAGTAATTGTTTTGTTTTTATTTTGTGGAAGAGGCCTGCAAGTGTTTTGTTTTTATTTCGTGGAAGACACCTGTAAGTGTTTTTTGTTCTGTGTGGCGCCACTGGTTATTTTGAAATGGAAGAGTAGTGAACTCTAAAATGACGGTTCTTTGTAGAAGTTATTGTACCTGAGACATCGTATTGTAAGATCTGTCAGCTTATATTTTTGAAATCATTGAATGGAAGGCAGAGAATCCATGGCAATGCCTCCGTCTGGACAGTCCAACAGCACTATGCCGGCTGGTCCATCCGCCTTACATACTCTGTCGGTGCTTCGAGTCCTGCCAAACGCAGCCGCAACTAACATCAATATGAAGAGCAACATCAACAACGGCATCTCAGGGACAGGATCATCCTGTTTCGCTCTGAGTGTAGCACTGCTCCTGACTGCAGGAGAATCAACGACTGCATCGCCTCCTGTCATTTTTCTCGCTCCCCAGCCGTTGATCTTTGCTCCGAAACCTATTATCTTTCGACAAAAAATATTCTTTCAAGAACGGGATCTGAGAAATGGCTTCAAAAGGTTTATTTGCATTTGACCTAACCTGAAGAGCTGAGCTTCACATCGAAATGCAAAATACTGGAGCATCAGATATAAAGATTCAAATTTGTTTAAATTCCTGTGTGCTGCTCAGATTTTAAACACGACCATGGGCGTTTAGTAGAAGGTTAAAAAAATATTTTGGATGGGCAGCTTACAGACGGCATATAAACGCCATTAACAGAGTAGTGAAGACCGACTGTCGAAAAATCCAACGCAGAACATTTACCTGCTGCTGCAGTGAACTCTGAGAGTTCCAAGGTTGAAAAATATTACGGAGCTTGGATACCTCTGAAAAAGCAAACAGTCACATCAAGCGATGGAACAAATCGACTGTTTATCCTCCCTGCCAAATGTCAAGCGATAACGTTAAAGCGTGCAGAGAAGACTAAATAAGTTTTCGCTCCACAGATGCACATCATTACTAATTTCTTTGGCAGATGAATGTAATGAAAAAATTCTACGAGACCAGGCAGTTTATAGGCAGTCTATGGGATCTGGGAATGAAAGAAAGGGAAAAATAGTTTGATATTATTTATGATGAATATGGTCCAATTGGTGTGAGAGCATTTGTGTTAATAATATTCAATTTGTTACATATTTATATTATAAATAATTAGTTCATATGTAAATCAAAAAATAATCAAATGTTGGTCAATATGGACCCATATTTGAACTTCTGGAACCTATGAATGTTATAACTAGTACTTGCACGGAGGGTGCAAGGGTTACATGTCGAAAATATAGAGTAGTAAGACAGGGAGTGATGTGCAGTGTATCATTTGTTTAATTTTGTATTGTTTTTTTTTACAAAGTGGATTGAATACATATTTGGAGATAGAGGCAGACACCAGTAAAAGAACAAAATATGCATTATGAAAAGAAAATGGGTGTATAAACATCTTTGTGACAGAATAAAGAAGTAAACATAAAATGTGGTACTTCAATTTTGTTTGGATTATGTAGGAAAATTGTAGTAATATGTAGAGAACACCTTTGACACATTTTGTGTACTCCCAAATATATACAATTTGTTTGTAATATATATTCTATGAAAAGAATATATGTGTAAACTAAGATGTCCTAATCATGTAAATAGACAAAAAATAATTTATAATATGAGTTGATGATCTATATGAAAGTTTTTAGTATATGCCCCTAGTTTGTGGCAGTGTATGGAATGCAACAAGTGGATGCATGGGTAAATGAATGGATGAAAGGATATGGAAGACATGTAATGGCAGGGATTACAATTTGGAATGCGTGGTGAATGATAGTGACCCATGTCAAGAATTTTACCATAAGCAAGTGTTAAGTGTACACTAAACGTTGATGAAGATCAAGAAGATTTGTAATATGTATGGTGATTGGTGAAGCTGGATTTGATATATGATTCATGGATACATTATGGATTGGGGTAAGATGATTCTACCTGGTTTGGTGCACGTAGATGGTTGAATATATATTTGACACCTTTCTTGTCACTGTAGTGGTTTTAAATAAAGGACAAGTTTCCTTCTAAACTTTTTTTTTCTTTTTTTTTTCTTGAAGTGTTTTTTTTTGTTTTGCTAATATTGGAGTGAACTGCATCTAGATGCAAACATCGCAATAGGGAGGTACTAGAGTCCTTATGATAAAGAGTTGCTTTCAACACATGGTTAATGCAAGATTTGGATATTATGGATGTGAAAGTTTTTGGTGGTGTACTTTGAGAGATATGTGATGTAGATTATTAGGTTGATAGATTGGAACTTTTTTTTGAAAATTGGGGATATGAGCAATGGTAGGTGTGATTGGATCTTTGGTTAGGACAAACTTTTTTGATGTCTCGTAGGTTGCTTTTGAAGCTTTCTTGTGTTCTAGTGATCTTTTTTTGATGGATGAAATTCCCTTATTTATTTTTTCCCCATAGTTTCTTTGACTAATGGAGATTGATAGGGATCAATTTTTATTTATTTTTCTTGGGTATCCATATTAATTTTGTTTGTCCATTTTTCTTCAATGATTACTTCAGTGCAATCATTTGTTCCTTTCTTTTATATAGCATGTTCTCATGTGGGTGGGCATGGTTTGTGGATGGGATGATGTGTGGATGAAGATTGGAGATATGAATAGTTGTAGCATTGGTAGCAATTTTTTTTTATCATAAGGACTCTGCATTCTCCCTGTGTTGGAATTTGTAGTAGACAAAGTTCCCTCTGGTGTTTAAGAGATATCTAAGAGTGTAAGACTCTTGATCATTGATAATAATGTGTAGCATAGGAGAGCCTTTGTTTCTTGCAGAATATCTACGCATACATTTTAGGAGGAAGCATCTTGAGGGTAGATGGAGGGGTGGGTGGTATGTGGAAATGATTATAATTTGCGCCATCTTGTGTGGATTGGGAATTTTTTATTAGTTCATGGTAGTATTTTGGAGGTAGGATTCGTGATCTTGTTCTACGTAGTGTTGTCTTCAACATGCTTTGGTTCTTGACATGGAGCAATTTGAAATGATGGCAATATTTTCAATAGGAATGGGAAGTGGCTAAAAAATCTATTGATTTTGAAGTGGGCTTTGATAATGGAAATGATAGTGTATGCACTTTAGTTAGAGTTTTTCAGCAGACTTTTGGGGAAAATTCTTTAGATTGAAGCAACCATTGTAGGAGTATATGATTCTGGAACATCCACCTGCACGTGTTTGCAAATGTGGTATTAATATCGAAACAATAAAATGTATTATATTTATATGGTAAAGAAAATATTAAACTAATTCAATGTATTGGGAGAGTGGTGTGTTTATGTATGTGTACCTGTACTCATCATAAGGAGAGAAGACGTAGACGAAGCTCTTCTTTTTTCCTGATAATTGTGTATGGATTGTTCTTCATTCTTGAGTATCGATCAAAGGAAAATGGAGGTTCGATCCTAAGTCCATCTATTGATTTAACTCTAGATATAGCTGTAAAAGTCAAGCCCTGTCTTTCTTTTTCACCTATATTGATTGTTACTCTTTCGATTGTTAATCCTTGGGATTTATGTATTGTAATTGCCCATGCCATGCACAGTGGTAACTGCTTGTAAGCACCTAGAGATATAGGTGAAATTGGAATAGTTGTTGGAGCATGTATATCCCAAGGTGGGCCATTGTATGTATCAAATTTAACTACTACATATAACGGTAAGTCTGGTGGTTTAGAGCTTTCTTTGTATACAATATCTAAAACCTCTCCAAGAGAACCATTAACAAGGCCTGCTTGAGTCCATAGGTTTGTAGTTAGCATGATGCGTTGGCCTTGACATAGCAGGAGTTCACGGGGTAGCTGGTCAACATCATTGTCGATGTTTGATTTTGTGTTTGTTTTTATTGCAATACTGAGTGCAATAGGAAGATTTAACAACTGTATCATTTTTTGTTGTGTGTTTCTACTAAGTTATTGGTTGGAAATAGGTGCATTGATAGGTCAAAAGACTTGTTTTCATTGTTTGATAGCATTGTGTTTGTGCGACTCATTAGTAGCTCCCAATCTTGTTCATTTGGTTCTACATTATGAATGTTTTGTAGAGTTCTTCAAAAATTAATTTGGGCTTGACTGTCCCCATTTTGTTGAAATATTTGTTCTAGTGTGACAATAATAGTGAAGTGTTCCCATAGGGATTTTGCATCTGTGTGGGAGGCATATATAGGTTTTTCCATAACAGGGGGTAGTTGTGCAAAGTTGCCTACAAGAATGATGGATATTCCACCAAAGCACAAGTGTTGTTGGTGGGGGAAAGCCTCACGTAGCCTAGTATCAATTTTCAAGAGTAATTTTGGCCCTAGAAAGCTCATCTCATCAATGAGAAGGTATTTTACATGTCTCATGTTCTGTTGGAACATTGCTAGTGATTGACCCTTCAATGGTTGCATTTCTTTGATTGGAATCTTTAGGGCTGAATGTATAGTCGAGGCATGTATGTTGAATGTTGCAATTCTTGTAGGAGCAACAACAAGGAGCGGGCTATGTTGTTGTGGTACTAAATTAGAAAAGGAGCTTTCAATGCAATGAATAAGATAGGATTTCCTTGTTCCTACAGTGCCTTGTATGATCATGTGCAAGGGTTTTTGAAGTTGATGAGTGGTATAGTGGTCTAACAAAAGTGTAAGAGCGAGTTGTTGTTTGGGAGAAAGTGGATATGGGAGGTTGTGAAAGTCAAATGGTGTTGGCTCATCATGTTGGTTCACTTTATTTGTGCTTATGAAATGCTCTGCTGTTTCATGTAAAGCTTGCGGTATTGTACTGTCATTCCACTTGTTGCAATTGTCAAAGTCACGTCTTCCAAGCATATCAAGGGAATTAAGATTTCCACTAGTACCAAGACCCAACTGTGATAGGAACTCCCATTCATTTAGGTGTATTGTATTTTCTATATTGTTTTCATTTTCTAGTTCATCTTCTGCCACTTGATCTATTTCTTTATCAACTACACGATCAATATGCCACACATAGTATTTAAGTCTATTCATCTCCCTCCAATTTGCAACAATTGTTTCTTTCTCGATACCAATGTCTATCTCAATGTTGCGGAATTGCTTGTATAGAAGTAATTCACTCCAGCAAAATGTCTCGAAATGTTCTGAATCCTCCTTTGGAATAGTAGTAAATCGGGGAAGACACTGATAATTGCCTTTTGTTTCCTTTCTTTCCACTTGGATTGTTTGCGACTTGAAGAGAAAGAGAATGATTGTGCAGATTCAAGTAGTGTTATTGTTTCCATTTGAGGAGGGCGTTGTGTGTATAATTGGAGGTAACTTTTCTGCAAAGTATTTTCATTTGGGTTTGTTCTAATTCGGTTGAAAACTTTATGACCAACATTAAGCACCATAAATTCACGATTGCAAACAACAAGGGGTAGCTTTTGCAACATGTGGCATGTTTCTTGCGCACCTATATCACGATCAGCTACAATCTCAGACATGAATTTTCTATATGCTGCAAGTGCTTTGTCTTGGGGTGGTTGCTTGCGACATATGCGTGTCAACATATCAATACAACTTTCAGATTTTCTTTCTGCCTTTGCGGCATATTTTGCAATGTACTTTAGAACTAGTGTTTTTGAGACCACTGGCTGACAATCCATATTGGCCCTCCATATGGAGAGCATCTCTGGACTATGTATATTCAACCTATCATCATTACGTGCAGGGGAAAAGGTTTTTTTCCCATTTTCGTCGCTACACAATGAAGAGGTTGCGCATTCAGTCCAGGGCACTTTATATCGGCACTCAAAGGTGTTTCCTTTCTTTCGAAGGCAAGTTGATTCTGAACATTTGGTGTGTCTTTGGACATGGTTTACTAAATGTTCATAATCGGAAAGTGTATCTGTAGCTAAGATTTCAGGTGTTGTTAATAAGCATGGATCGTCTTGTGAAGATCGATGGCATGTATTGTTCCTATCTGCTAGATTTCGAGGATTCCAAGCACTAACATATTTGTCAAAGAATGTTTTTGCTATTTCAACATTTGCATGATTGGTCCAGTCAAGTTTGTCCATGTTTGGTGCACCTTCAATCCAAAGGAATCCATGGACATGTGCAGAACCTCGATGTTGCCACTCATATCTATACCAGTAGTCTGTTGAACAGTAAAGCTTTTGTAAGACTTCTTCACGAAATATTGTGAATCTTTGATGCAAGTATAAGGAGGTGGTATGTGGGTTTGTAACAATGTTATCTATGCGATCTTTATTGTTTCTTGATGTTGGCATTGCCCCCTTTGAAAACAATTGGTGTAAATCAGGCCATTTGGTATCAGAAACACTTAATGTGAAGAATAGTGTGGGGGAGCCTATTTGGTTGATCATGTGTGACAATTCTCCACGACACTTATTCCAATATGCTTGTGTGCCTCTGAGGGATGATCCATAATGCATCAATTGTTCAACTATTTTAGTATCAGGTAATTGTTGTATATGGAGACGAAGACTATCTATGGTGGTTGGTATGCAGTCCTCGACATTTTTCTTGACAAAAATAGAGGCAACACCTTGGCTTCGATGGCGCATCAATAGGTTCAAGACAAAATATCTAAACCTTGGATGCCTTCCAAATCTATTATCATGAAACCTCATTAGGTGCAACACATATTCATGCATTTCAACTTGTCTATAGCGAGGTTGTAAATGTAGTGCTCTACCATTAGGAAAAAGTGAAGGAAAAGCCATGTCTAAAAGGCCCTCAGTATTGTATTCATTAACTGGTGAGGTCTCAAGTGTTGGCCAATCAATAATGGTATCATTTTGATCTCTAACTTGCAATGTTTCTTTTATGATTTCTAGTTCATGGCGTTTATTTGGTAACCTGGCCATAAATGATGAGGAGCAAGTGAATTCATTGTCTACTGGGTCTGTGTCAAATGTTGATGCACTGTTTGGTACAACCATATCATCATTTTCAGCAATAATGTTATGAAACATACTTGAAATGTCTGTATTTGTATTGGGGAGCTCCTCAAGAGATGCAAAATCGACCTCAACATCTTTGTAGTAAGGGTCATTTGCGACTTTGTATTTTAGTGCAGCCCACACACGAGGCCTACTTACGTAGCAATCATAATGTTCACCTCTTGAATTGGTTCTGCGAACCACCAACACATCCAAGTTTGCAATTTTATGCGGAAGGTATTTTGCTATGGTTTTGATATCTTGCGGGAAACAAATTGTGTGGCCGCTATATTTGTATTGGCCTCCACGAGCATGTGTTACCTGTATTATCGGATTGACTCTTGCTATAAGCATTTCTTCGACTTGTGTTAGTGTTTGTAGTTCGTATGGTTGTACTCCTGGGTCCATAAAATTGGTTGATGAGAAGCGATGTCTTCCTTTCTCACGAAGCATCTTAAACAAATTGGACCACTTTGTGTTGAGTTCGTGTGCATGCCTGGGTAGCATTCATGGCAAACTGTACAGGTTGGAAAGTTTGATAGTTTATCTAGTCTTGATCGAAATCGTTTGGAAGCCTCTAAAAAAAATTTTTTGTTTGTGGTAAGCTTGTCGGTTGTTGTTGAAGAGTGTGGATTGTTTCATATGGTGTACTTTTATATGGTTCAATGTTGTGTTGGCTTGACGTAAAGGAGTTTGGTGTGTTGGATTGTATTGTTTGTTTTCCTATGCATTGCATATGATAACGAATGCTAATTTCTTCTTGATGTTGAATATAGTAGTTATGGCTTCTTTTACGACATTGTATGTTTTGTGGGGTGGAGGTTTCCATCTGTAAATGAAATAGGAACTACAATCATCAAATGTACAATTATAAATACTTACAAAATTTAGAAGCTAAACATTCATGAGACAAGTTCGTCAATCATTATATTTTTAAAAATTACTTGAGATATGATTCATGTCCTATCAGTACATAAGTAATTTTGTGGAAGAGATTAATCATATAATATCCCTAATATAAATATATTCAATACACATGTGACTTTGAGATTCCATGTATGCAGTCAAAAGTATAGAAAGTATACTATATAAGATGCTTCAAAGTTGTATATACATTACATAAGTGCTTGAGCTAGTTCTAAGCACTAGCAATATGACATATATCAGTGATTCCACTCAAGATGAGTGAATTCTCTGCAACAAAATCTATCTCATCCACCTTTGTGATTGTTGATTTTACCCGTGGTTGAGCAGCACTTGTATCATACGAATTTGTGATTGTGAAGATAAATTGCTTGAATAACACCCCTTTTACTATGGTCTCAGCTTCAGTTTCTTTTCCAGCATTGAATTGTAGCATGTATAAATTATCTTGCAGATATTCCAAGAAGTTTGGTGGCTGGTTCTTCAAAAGCAACAGCCCATAATATTCCTGTATGATCTGTGATCTTGAGCTGGAGTATGTATCTGTAGGTACATGTAGCAGTTGTAACTTTGCACTTGGAACAATACCATGTTTGATCATCATTTTGTACAACCTTTTTTTTACATTGTTTTCCATCTAACTCAAGGGGGCAAGATGGATAGCATAATGAATTTGTTTTTATGAATTGCACGGTTGCTTTTAAAGTGCATTGGAAAGTTTGTTTCACATTGGTAGTTTGTTGTTCAATATCAACAATTGTTTTCCTCGCCAGCAGAAGAGGTCCATCCAACAGTTGTGTATTGGATGGAGTGACATTAGTTCCATTCTGTTCAAACCATGATGCGAGCTGTTTTTCCTCCTCTATTGTTGGGTTTATGAATAGGTGGGTGCTTGCCAAAGTGCTTATGACCTTTCCATTATACTCAGTGACACGACCATTTTTTATTGCAAGCACAACAACATGTTTTAAGTGATACATTTCATGTAGTTGTTTTCCTTCCTTTTCAGTAGTTGGACCCCATAAAGTAATATTAATGGTAGATGAAGAGATATCTATCAATTTGATGCTCCTTCGAAGAACTTCAGTCCCATCCCTTCTCCTTATGGTTGAGCTAGGATCCACACATATGACTATTCCAATAACATCAACAAGGATATTATTGTTTAGTTGTAAAATTTCCTTAAAGGGCGTGAAAGAGAACCTATGTTTGGGAATTGCAAGGTCATCTTTTGAGAGAGAAATTTTGGAATCCTCAACTAAACAAATTTCAAGCTGACTATTTAGTTTGTTGAACATCCTATTAGCTGACTTAATAGTTCCACCAGATATTGTATATACTTCTCCAGACTGAACTTTCAGGTAATGAAGGTCTGCAACTTCATTAAAACAAGTTACACGTATTTCAGTGCCCTCACAATCAATAATATCAAATGAAAAGACTTTCCCTTGTCCCTTTTGTGTGTTGAAGTGGTGCATTTGTTTTTTCATGGTAACACGACCCTTTATAAGCCACCTTGTCTGGAATGGATTCAAATTTCTAATAGGAGTAGTATTGGAGGGAATGTCTTTCTTTTGTGGGGATGAGCACAATCCAAAAAGTGTCTTGTGAGAAGGTGGCTTTGCTGCAATACCACTTTTACTGATGCTTGTAGATGGTGCAGTTGAGCTTGTAGCATTTATTTGGCGGGCTTGTTCTTCAAATAGATAGGTAGGGTGACCAATGATATCATGCTGCAAACATGTGATTTCTATTTCGGAGATGACAATCCACCTAAAAAGTTTAAATGAATAAGTATTTTGAGTAAGAACAACTGCGACATAATGGTTAAAATATGGTAAGCTAGAAGATATTATTTGGAATTTTGTAGAAGAGCATGGAAATATGGTGGCTAACCTTGAATTACAAAGAACAGAGCATTTGTAGCCTATGAGTTTAAGTATCGATCCCTTCTGGAGTTCTTTTGAAGCTATGTACTGGTTGTACTTTTTTGGAAGTGTAGCCTTCTGCTTATGTACCCCATCAGAGAGCTCTACTCTATATTGATCACCCAGTTCAAGGCCATGGCCAAATAGTGCAAACTCTAGTACTTGTAGATGGGGTTGCAAGTCTAGCTTTCCATCATTCATCATCTTGATTGCATTGTTAGTCAAGGAATATTTTATCACAAGAGGTGGTTGTGGTACTATAATATTGTTATCAAGGCTTGTAGATGTGGCATGTACTTGTTGGGTTTGTTCTTTAGAAAGGTAGGCGGGTTGGCCAATGATATCCTGCTGCAAACCTGTGATTTCTAATTCTGATATGACAATCCACCTATAAGTGTACAATAAAGAAGTAATATCAATAGGACACGATTTGACATAGGGGATTCAGAAAATGATAATTTGTAAGTTATGATTTGGCATATTGTAGAAGAGCGGACATATTGTAGCTTACCTTGAATCGCAAATAACAGGGCAACTGTATTTAATGAGTTTAAGTATAGAGCCCTTTTGGAGCTCTTCAGAATCTATGTAGTGGTTGTACTATTTTGGAAGTGTACCCTTTCGCTTGTGCACCCCATCGAAGAGTTCTACCATATAGCAAATTTTTGGTTTAGGCCCATGGCCAAACATTGAGATATCTATTGCTTGTAGATGGGGTTGCAAGTCTATGTTTCCATCATTGATCAACTTAATTGCATTCTCAGTCAAAGAATACATTGTGACGAGAAAGCGCACTAGTCCTTGCAAAATTAAATTGTAGGTGGCAGCTATTACTTACTATAATGACATATAAAAGCATACTTTATAAAGTAGGAAATGCATATCTTTTGTACCCAACAAAATATAGCTAACTAATTTGATAATAAATGCAAAAGCCACAATCTAGTTGACTGTGACCATCCAATCATTGGTTTATATTAAAGTGTAAAAAAGATTTACATTGTGTAAAATTAATTTAAGAATAATACATGTAAATGTGATTATGTATAGGTATGTATATGAAAGTATTGGCGTTTGGAAGTAGCTTGTTGTATTGGTAAGAAAAAAAAAAGAGAAAGCGTAGTGAGTAAAAAAGCTAGTTCACTGTATTAATTTGTCTAAGTAAATTCCAAACACTATAAATCTTTGAGTATGCATTCAATGCTAATGTCACAAGGAGAAAGGTGTTTTGGAATAAATGAATATAACAGTACTATACTATTAGCAAGGGATAAACATTGAAGGAACATACAGTAAAATTTTAAAGAAAGCTACTTGGTTTGCAATTGTGCTATTCATTTGAGGTGCAATGGAATTAGTAAATCTAACTATAGGTTATAGTAACTGTGTTAAGTGAATGAGCCTAACAGGTTTATGCTATTATACAATACCATCTCATTTAAATCTCAGTAAATTTAGAAAACCATAAGAAACACAAATACATTATTATGTAAAGCTAATATACTACAAATGTGGTATATTTTAGAAGAATGGACTTTGTTTATAATAATAGTTTATTGTAAGGAATTTAGGTGCAACAAAGAGACAACTATTGAAGGGGACATATAGCATTTGTTCGCAATATATACTAAACAAGTGCTATAAATGAAATGTTTGTGAGCACAATGGTTATATTATAAATAGATGAAGTTAAATGAGATCAGGATTACAGTGCATTATAAATAAACTACTATTCTTCATTATATGTAATCGAAGATATTCTTTCTTTTTTTTGGAATTGAAACATATGCGTTAAGTACAGAGATACAAAGCAAAAGCAAAAGGCAAGAACAAAGCTCCAATATGATAACAAGTAGCACATATTGTGTGTCTATATTTATGAAGCAAAAGCATGTTACATGGTATTGTAGTAGATGACATATTGTATTTTTTATCACGTATCAAAGTGCCTTATTCATAGTATATTGAAGCTTAGATTTCTTTTTGGGATTTACAAAATTTCCAACTATCCATAAGTTGGTAAAAACTGTAGTTACATGGTTATATCACATACTATATACACAGTTAGAAGGAGAAAGTGTATTAGACATCATTCAAGTAGTTCTGGAACGCTTCTTTTATGTAGACAGAACCACCTTGTCCATAAAGCTCATTTGCTTTCATTTCACGGAGGAAAGTGCAGAAGGAACCCAACTTCTAACAAGTTGAGTGGAATTCATGTACTGTAACTTCCATTGATTGAATGTCACATTCTTGCACACTTTGGATGTTTCGAGCAGTGGCCTTTGCTTGTTGTACCAAGTCAAGGCAACTAACAGTAATGTCATTTGCAAAAGCTTGAATGTGGCTTGTAGAAGTTGCATTGCAATTGATTGATGGTGAAGAGTTGGTTGACAAAATAGGGCCACTGGAAGCACTCGAGATTTCAATAATCTCATTGGGTTGATGTGAATTGTCCATTCCTGAATGAAATTACATTTTTAAAATGACAAACATTATACTGTATGTTTAATATCCTAAACAAGTGGTAAAACTTATACATAGAAGAATAAGTAAGAATTTATAAAAGAAGTTAACAAATGTTCATTTGTATGCTAATTTAAGATAGTTTCTTAAAATTTAATAACTATTGGAAAGGGATTCCAGTGGATCGTAAATGTTAGTTGCGTGTTAATCTAAGATAATGTCTTACAAATAAATAATGATTGGCAAGGGATGTTAGGTGGTCCATAACTGTGATTTGGACATCATTGAAAACCAAATTTATAATAAATATTTGTTACTTTGCTTTTATGGATATAAGTTTGGGTTCTTGTTGGATTCAATCGTACGGGTGGGTGTTTTCCTAATGGAGTGATAGGTGTCTATAATAGAAATCGAGTAAAAAAGAGTTTGCATGATATAGTACAAATTGAGTGAAAATAATATAATAGAAATGTAAATACTAAAAGAAATATAATATAATATGAATACTACATATAAGTTTGTTTATAAGTGTTTATAATAGAAATGTAGTAAAAATAATATAAAAAACAAAAAGTTACACTATGCAAGACAAGTTTGCATAATGTATCTAATCAAATAGAATAAATAAAATATACTTTAAAAATCTTTAAACTATTTAGGGTAGAATTGAGTAGAAGAGATAAAATATAACAAAATCTAATAAATATAATTATAAATTTGTACACTATTTGAGTTAAATTTAGGAAAAAAATTATTTGAATATAAAAAATAGAATGTAATTTAATATTTTATCCTATCTGTATTGTATTTTTATTTGATATAGACTTGACTAAAAGGGGTCAAATATAAACTATACACTATACTATATTTGTAAACTATACTAAACACTATAGTATATTTGTAAACTATTTGTAAACTATTTGTCTAAAAGGGATCAAATATAACAAAGTCAAATAAATATAATTATAAATCTGTATACTATTAGAGTTAGTTCTAAATAAAAGATTATTTAAATATAATAAGTAAGATGTAATTAAATATTTTTTCCTATTTCTATTTTATTTTTACCTAATATATAGAAGTGAAAACATATCATTTTATCTTCATGATATATTTTAGTTCTTTATCAATTTAAAAAAAAATTAATCTAAACAATATCAAATTATTAAAATATTGATCAATTATATAAAAAAAAATTCCTATTACAAATGCATATTTTCTTTTTATATTATTTTTATTATTATCTCTCTTTTCAAATGGAAATTATGAATAACTCAAAAGTTAGAATGGAAATTATGAATAACTAAAAAGTTAGAACAAAAAGTAGTTTCAAGAACATGGTAGATGTCATTGATGAAATGGATGCAAGCATCAACTCATGCAAGCTGACGGTGTCAAAGTATAAAAGGGCTTTTTTTGAATTTCTCACCAATGTGGTTTTAATTGTTTTGTAGCAAGGTTTAAAAATAGTGTTTTTTCTTACATGCCCAGTAAGAATGAAATTACACCTAGCAAGAAAATGATAAGAAAAAAGGAAACCCTAAATGAATATTTAGGGGAAAACTTAGGAGAGCAATAATCTTCGCCCAAATGATCTCCAACAAACTCTTACGCAAAAACGTCGTACTCTATCTTGGACAACAACAAGGATCTTCGTAGAGTGGAGAATAGTAAATATCATCAGCACAAGAGTAACGGTAAATGTTTAAATATGAGTTCATGAATCTACCTGAAAGGTTGGGAACAAAGTTGTGACTCCAGAGTCCACTATGGGTAAACCATAATAAAAGATGTATGCCTAATAAATATTCTAGAGTAAAATAGACACCTACGGATACTTTACAAACAATTGCCATGTTTGAATGCAAACAAGTGCCATGTGGAGGGGAAAAATGAAAACAAGAACCGCCATAATTTACAAAGAGGATATTACACATTAGGCTAATCAACAGAACCCATAGGGAGAAAACACATAGTAGCTGCATGACTCCCATGTTTAGCTCAGTAGTATACTCCACATTGCTTAATATTTCCTTGTTTGCATTAGCATGCAGTATTTTGATTGAAGGCTCCAAGAATTTTTTGTTCTACTATTTGTTCATTGTGAATAGATTTTTAATCTTAAGGATTCTCATGATTTTTGCTCAAATGGAACACATAGGTGAAATTGGTAGGTATTGAATCATGTCACAATGTTTGCTAGCATCAACTTTGTTTGAACCAAAATGGGAGCTTTGCAGCAGGGTAAGAAAATCCAACAAATCGTAATGGGTAAAGGAATTTTGTCAGATGTTGTAGTTGTATGCACTTTGGTAGACATGTATGCTAAAAGTGGAGGCATAGATAAGGCACATTAAATGTTTGACAATATATTTCCATCATTTTTTTATATTTTATAATGAATAGATTTTACCCGACTATTCCAGTAATTGATATGAATATGTTGATTGCCTCAAACCAGCCTAAATTCCATTGCAGGTGAGTGGGAATAAGAAGGAATTCATATCCTCTAAAGAAATAAGTGGTATGGATTTTTCTAACAGAGCTTTGGAGATGTTGAAACAAAGACAAGAACATGTGTCCAAGTGGGTCAGTTCACGTTTGCCAACATTCTCCAAGCCTATGCTAAAATGGGAGGTATGAAATAGGGTATGGAGATTCATCGATGCCTAGTTGGAAATAGGTTTTTCTCAAATGTTGTTGTTGTAAATGGCCTGATGAAAGTGTACACTAAATGTGGGAGCATACAAAAGGCACACAAGTTATTTGGAAATATGCATCATTCAGGTATGATTTCATGGACTGTGATGATTATCAGATATGTAGAAAAGGGTTTTCTTGATGAAGCCTTAAGGGTCTTTAAAGAAATGCCTCAACCAAAATGTTCTCTGATGGCATGCAATCTTAGCTGGATATGCACACAATGGATTTATATAGTACAACTGCCAAACTTCAGTGAAAGCTAGAAGGTGGAGATTACCGTGCACTGTGTGGTCTGCAATTTGTGTAGATTCTTTGTCCTGATGCGTCCCCTTTCTTCAGCGTAATCTCTGTGTGCAATGCGGTGCAAGAAATATGGCTACTTTGAGTACTGGTCTCAATCAAAGGTGGGGTTCATTCTTATTATAGGAAAAAAAGCAGTGATTTACGAGATATTTGCCAACAATAGTAAATGAGTAGGGTGGAAATTTGATGGCGGTTGATATTTTTGTGGAATTTAATGGTGTTTGAAATTGCTGTATGCTTCTTACTAGCTGGTGAATGATATTTTTAGATTGTATGGGAATTCAATTCTAGAAGGTACATTGTGCATCCCATTAATCTACCTTCATTTAAACCATCCTCCAATAGGTGGTGAATCGTTAGTTTTGCATTTAATTCGAAGACACTACAAGTACCAACAACTACAGGAAGACACTTCAGCGCTTCAACTTTCCTCTGACACAACCTTCCCACAACTGCAAGCATTTAACTGTTTCCAAAATATCTCATTGACGGTGAAGTTTATCTGCTTTCCAGGAAAAAGTTTGATGGAAAACCATAGCAGTTTTGTGGCGTGAGACTTGTTTCCGGCTGAAAGCCCATGCAATATATAGCCTATCAGCTAAAAAAAAAACATAAATAAAATAAATATTTTTTTGTTTCAAATAAAATATGATGACTATCCACTATAAGTGGGTCGTTTCTAAAATAAGGTGATCATTTAAATAGGTATTCTTGTTATAGTGAAAAAAAAATATTTTTTATGTGTACAACTATTTTTTTTATTGGAAGAAAAGCTTTATTAAAATAAATTCAATTGTTACAAATCAAAGCTGGCAAACCAATAAACAGGATTGGTTGCCAAACAAAGTAATAACAAGTCAATATCTGTCACACAACAACAACTAACAAATTAATATGTTGAAACAAGAAAAACAAAGGACAAGCCATGTTGTGTCTTCGAGAAGAAACCCCTTAGAAGTTGAAGCATCCCATAGTTAGGGACAGAGCATCTCCTGTGTAGAAACAAGGCAATTTGAAAATACATGTTAGATGCATAGGACACAATGCCTTGAGCATCCAAATTGTTACATGATGATCCATAACAGTCAACATGCTTACAAGCATAGGTAAAGCTATCAAGCAATGTGGAGGTATTTGTAGCATTTGGATTGAATGCACACCACTTTGAGGCATATAAGTTAGATATTTTTATCAGGAACCAACCCTCCATTCCGACCTAGAAGTTGTAGTTGGTATTTTAGTTGTTCATCATAATGAGAAATCGCCCAATGCCTTTCAATATTACCTAGTGCAATACTTTTCACATCCTCATCAAGAAAGCTAAACAGATAGATTGTAAAGCTTCCAGGGTGCAGAGGCGTTCCTTGGCTATTCATTAATTTCTTTATAAGCCCTTGATAGAACCTCTATGCATAATCAACAGTGGCACATATATCACCATATGTGGGCCAACCCACCTCTCCCACTAGGATAGTCATATTGGGGACCCCTATCTTAATCAAAGAAATAACTATGTATCAAAATTGACATCAAATACATTTCAAAATAAACCTCTAAAATTGTCCTCTGTACCATGCAATCCATGGGTGTTGGTTGAGCTAGTGTCATGCAAATTGGCTTTAAAAGATTTAATTTGCATCTGTAGGTTGGCTAGTGTATCTTGAAGATCCAATTTAGCTTGGAGAGTATGCTGAAGAATGGTAAAATGGAGTGAGGAAATCTACATTGAGCATCAAGACCTCTATATGAAGAGGGAAAAAGGTGTGAGAGAATGAAGCTAAGCACCGAAGTCTCCAAATAAATTTAAGGATAATTTTCCTAAAAGTTTGAGAGATAATATTGTGATGTTGGGAAATCCCGAGAAGTGTAGATCTCCAAGTCTAATTGTGGGGAACAATAGCAGGGAAAGTGGAGGAGAGACAACACCAAAGGTTACGAGCATGAGGGAAAAGCCAAAATTTGTGTTTAATAGACTCTCATTTAGAGTAGAATGAGCAAGGCAGGGAGGGAGTGACGAAGTGAAGATGATCTCTAATAGGCAATTTAACCTGAAGAATTTTCCATGTCATTAGTTGGGATTGAGCATCAACTTTGGAATGCCAAATTTGGGAGCTTAGCTTGTTCCACTTAGATTAAACTTACAATTCCATTTAAGATTAAGTCGAGGGGCAAGAGAGAAGGGGGTAGGAGCTATCAATAGACAATCTTGAGATGAAAGCATCAAAAGTTATGATTGTTAGGCCATTTCCAATTTTTGAGAAAGTTATCATGGCAAGATGTAGATAGTAGGCATGATAGCTCAACGGTAATAAGTTGTTGAATTTTTAGAATAACATCTTTGGCGGCTAGAGAAAGCTTGAATTGGGCTTTAAGAAGTTGCTAAGGCTTCCAATTAAAATTATTTGAGTCCCACAAATCATGGAAAACTTGGATGCCTTTTTTTAAAAATATCTTCCTTTAAGGTTTTTGATCTGAGCAAGAGGAGAATTGTCTTTTTGAACCAACTGATTCCACCAAATGGAAGAAGATGTGGAACTTAGACCATGACTTAAGGATTCATCATACCAAGATAGCCCTTGTGAAGTCATTTACTAAGCAGTCTAAATGGTGTTAAATGGGGCAGAACCATGAGTCTTGAAGAAAGGAGCCATAAGAAGCTTGTCTTTCCAATTAACCAAGTCCCAAAGTGACTAACTATAGCAGTTTGTATTTGATGGTGAACCAGATGTTTCCAAGGAGCATCCCCATCCAAGGCCCTTATAATCCATTTAGTAGTAAGACAAATTTCTTGAGTAAAAGTATTCATGACTCCCAACCCCCTTGTCTTTTGGCTAAATGCAATGGATCCATGAGGAAGTAGGAAACCCTTTCTTATTTCCTTGATTATCCCAAAGGAAACTCTTGATTAGTTGTGTAAGTTGATTACAACATTTTTTTGAAGGGAGCAAACAAGAAGAGATGTAGACATGACTAGCCAAAAGGATTTTGTTGGCAACCTGTATTCTTCTAGTTAGAGATAAAAATTGGTTGGTCCAATTTAAAATATTGCGTTTGATTTTGGACAAGAACCAATTCCACATATCTTTGAGGGAGACCCATATACCAAAGGGAATACCAAGGTATCTTGTTATAACACCATGTTTAACTTCACACCATTCACTAGGTATCTAAGGTGGTCAAAGGGTAGGGCGGATCATAAAAAAATCAATTTTAGGTATAGCTAACTTAGCCAGAAATGGAACAAAATAGGTCCAATATATCAAGAGTGTTAGCCACTTCATTAGCTGAATTATGCATGAATAGCATGTTGTCATCAACAAAGTGAGAATTTAGATCTTTAGCATTTCCAAGAAGAGAGATACCTTGGATAGGTTTGGGGGATAGTGCATTATGAAAAAGATATCCAAGAGCATCAACAACAAGAACATAAAGAAATGGCACAAGGGGGCAACCTTGGTGGATGGATTTTTGTAAGGGGCATTGGGATGAAAGGACTCAATTAATAGCAATTTTGGCATTAACATTCATAAACAACATGTTGATATGGTCACGGATTTTGGGACCAAATCCAAGCCACTTTATCATATTAAGAATGAAGGGCCAAGGTGGGGAAAGGTTCTATGATTTGGGGAATGCTTAAGAAAGGGGTTGCGCTGATCAAGGAGGGCTTGTTCTGGATATGTAATAGGGGGGTTGAGGCTCTCTTTTGGTCTGATTCTTGGGACAGTTTTCCCCCCATTTTGAGTCAATATCCTATTTTTTTGAATCTGTGTCAGCACTTCTTGGAGGCCGGTTGGTCAAGGGTGATTGATTTTAAGACTTCTTATCCTTGTGGGTAGATGGAGGTGACTAGGTGGAAGACTACTTGTGATTGGCCTAGTGTTAGTTCAGAGGAGGACTATACTAAGCTTCAAAATATTTTGGCTGGTAGACAATGCAACTCCCTTAGGGATAAGGATATTATTTCTTGGAGCCCAGATCCTAAGGGTGCTTTCATTGTGGCTGGTGGGTATCAAGAGTTGTTGGCTCGTAAGTTTGGTGGGGTGGAGGTTCCTTGGTGGAAACATGTGTGGAGTAAGTTTTCTTGGCGAAAGTGTAATTGCTTTGTGTGGACTCTGGCTTGGAATAGATATTTGACTTGGGATAATCTTCAAAAGTAGGGATTCCAGAGCCCCTTTGTTTGTGTTCTATGTGGTTGCAGTGAGGAGGATTCTTCCCACTTGTTTTTTCATTGTTCTTTTTTTATGCTACTTTGGCATTTATGGTGGGGTGTTTGGAAACATCCTTGCATTCATGCTTCTTCTCTTATTGAGTTCTAGAGTAGAATGGGAAGACCTCCTACTCTAGCCTCTTTTCTCCAAATTGTGTGGAGCATTGGTCCTACCTTCATCCTTTGGAAAATTTGGCTACAAAGGAATCATTGGATTTTTCATGGGGGATAGGTTGATAGTTCATCAGGTTTGACACATAATTGTGGGTATGATTCAGAAGACAGTGGAAGCTAAATGTGAAGTGGTGTATCCTTTAGAAAGGATAGATGATGAGATTATGGTTAGATTGGGCTTACAAGGATTGACTTCTGACTCTGCTTGTGTCATAAGAGGTAGGCAGGCTAAAAAGAAGGTTCAAAGGGTTGGAAGATGGTTGCTTCCTCTGATGGATATCTTGAAGATCAATACTGATAGTTCCTCTAGGGGTAATCTCAGGCCTGCTGGTATTGGTGGTGTTGGTAGAGACTATTCTGGCTCAGTTATTTTCTTTTTCTCTATTCATAAAGGGTAGCATTCTAACAACTTTATGGAGGGGTTGGTGATTCTCTAGGCTATTGAGCGTGCTTGTGCTTTGGGTTGGCAACTTGATTTGGTTGTTCGACAGATTTTGCTGATGTGCTCTATGATGGAGGTGGTGTCTTTTTCCTACACTCCACGTGAATGGAATAAGGTTGTTGATTGTTTGGCTAAGTGGGTTTTAGAGCATGATGATGATTGGAAGATTGAGGATTGGGGGTAGTTATCCCCTAATTATTGTCATGAATTAGAGAGGGCCATTGTTGATGATTTGGATGGCTAGGGTGATTATGGTTGTGTGGGTGGCGATTTTTGTCTTGGTTGGGAGTTCCAATGTTTTCTTTTCTTGGGAGCCTATTGGTTCCTTGATTCCTATGTACTATTAACTTATTGATATCAATAAAGTTTTTACCCCCTTTTATTTAAAAAAAAGAGAATGAAGGGTCAACGAATTCAATCATAAGCTTTATCAAAATCAAGTTTTATAATTAGAACATCTTGGGTAGATTGTTGAGCCCATTCAGTTGTCTCCTAGGCCATAATCAGGTTGTCTAAAATGAATCTTCCTCCTAAGAATCTAGTTTGCTCTAGATGAAAAATATCTTGTGTGATGGGCTTGAGTCTTCTTGCTAGAGCTTTAACAATGATTTTATAGGTGTTGAGGAGGATAATAGGTCTCCAACTGTTTTAATAGTGTCTTCATTTTTTCCTTTGGGGATAAGTTTAGCTAGTCCTTGATTTATAATAACACCCAAAGAACTAGATTCAATGCCCTCAAGGTAAACATTATGTAAATCCTCTCTAATATGCAGCCAAAGAGCTCTGTAAAATTCAACTAGTAAAGCATCAATTCTTAGGCTTTTTTCCAAGGCCATACTTTGCAAGGCTTCATCAATCTCTTCAATAGAAAGAAAGTGATTGAGGAATTTGTTGTATTCAGGATCTATTGTTTTAGGAATTCAACCAACAACACTTTCTTCAAGGATAGGAAGAAGGGGGTCCTTTTTTTATTCATCTATAAAGAGGTTTTTAAAGTGGACATAGAAGGTTTGCATAATATTAGCATGGATGAGATGTAAAGTTTCATTTGCAGATTTAATAGCAGAAATGTGTTCCATTTTTTGCTTATGTTGGAGATAATGAAAGAAAAAGTTTAATCCATGATCTCCATCCTTAATCCATTGTAGTCAAGCTCACACTTGAGCACCTCTACTTTTATAAGTAGCCATTTGGTGAAGAGCATTCTTAGTATTAGCAATAAATTGTTACAAGGTAATATTGTGAGGATTCGAGGCCAACAAGGTACGCCCATTCTCTAATTGACCTTTGAGGTATTTTTCAAATTTGTGACGCTTATCCACAACACTTAGCCCATAATTATGAAGAAAGGTAACACATCTAGCTATGGTTCACTCCCACCAACTAATCCAACTATCTTGTTGAGGTTTAGGCTCAACATTCCAATTATCTAAGAGGCAATTGAATACAATCTTAATTTTTAAGATGGGAAGTATTCAGCTTGTAAGGAAGATCATTGCAAAGGGGAGTGTGGGTGGAGAGGGAAAGGGTAGTGAGGATGGGAAGGTGGTCAAACTAGGTGGCAAAAAGGTATAACAAAACAAGGTGACCAACATGTGAAGGAAAAATTGGGTAGTTAGGGGAGATATAAAAGTGATCTAGCCTACTTCATTTACATAGGAATCCTTCACAATAGTTGCTCCAAATGAACTAGTGGGGCATCTAGAGACTAGACTTACCTTGAATGGGGTCATGCACTTCTAGGGAGTTTCAAATCAAGGTCTAGGCATCAAGTTCAAAATGAGATAGTTGAGCGTAATTGTGTCAGCTATGGTTTGAAGGATTTTCAACCATATTAAAATTACCCCAAACACCCATTCAACATTGGGAAGGTGAATACAAAGCCACTCCCAAAGGGTTGTTCTATTAGGAGAGTTGGGAGCATAAATAAAACAAAATCCCACAAAAAAACCATTGAAGAGGATCTACTAGCCCAAACACAATGATGATTAGGATTTGAGATAGAAGCCATATGTGTACAACTATTGGGGTAGCAATGCATATGCATTGGATTATTTCATATTAATAGTTTGTCCTATCACAAATATAAAAGTTGGGCACAATAAATACCTTGTATTTTCCCATCAAATGTGAAGGATTGTCAAGAAAAAAGTGTTCAACTATTGGTCTAGTTGTATTTTAAATAATAATGTGTTTTTTTATAACAACAAATGGTTTATTGTGTTCAGCCATTGGTACATTTGTGTTGGATATAAATCTTTTACTATTTGTTTCATAAAGCAATCATTGTAGTAGCCTTAAGTGAATCAAGGATCAATATTTTTGCCTCTACTTATTTCAATTTTTTCAATGTATGAAAAAACAACAGGTATTATTGTGAGTTCTATGACTCCTTGATTGTTGTTCTATGTTTACCTCTGAATTATTGTTTCAAATTATTGTGTGAAACTTTAGATTGAAATTCATAAGTTGTGTTGCTAAAAGGAATCTGCTATATTTGGTGTATCACCTTCATTTTTTGTTTTAGATTCAGATTATTGATTCTTTCTTATCTCTTTTCCTAACAAAGATGATAGATCTTTAGTTAGAGTTAGTTTTTAAGTGATTTACCAAGGGTAAGCCACCCTTTAATCAGAGGCTAACTTTGAGTTTCATGAGTCCCACAACTCAAGAGGTCATCCCATGTTTCACAAGATAGTTGGATTCAAGATTCAACAAAGTGCATGTATTCCAAGTGATAATAGTTACTAATAGTTATTTGGTCTATTTAGGTTGCATATGTTATATTTTAAATTAAAATATGATATTATACTAACAACATATGATATTTTTTGTTCAACTAATGAGGATACCATGATTAAGTTTTGGTTGAACCTTTATAAATTCAATTTTTTGACACTTCTCATTAGGCATGTTAATGTGGCAAGTTGCATGATGAATCACACCTCCAAACCTTAGTTGTAAATAGGTAAGTAGCCAACTCACATTTCTAAAAAAATGGAGGTTCTTCGATATTCCATGCAACCACTACATGATCACAAATTTAGCCTTCACAACTACTGGTCCCTCTCCCGAGTTCACAAATTTTGACCAATTTCTCTATTTTTGTGATTACAACAACATTCAGATGGTCCTTTAGAGCTCCTCATAGCCATCCATGTACTTTTTCCAAATTTTTCTCCAGGTATATTCTATTTAGTTTTTTGTGTTTTCACATTTTGGTGAATTACTTGGACATTTTAACTCTTGAAAACTTTTTGTTCATGTGGGATGATTTTTTTTTAGGATGTTCTACATGTATTTCCAACTTTCTATCCTATTTGGTCATTTTGAGAATTGTTTGCATGCACTTTCTCTTTTGTAGATGCATTGAGATAAAGTGTCATTCTAATGTATGTTTTTTTTTTGGGGATTTCACACATCCTATTGTGCCTATTGTACTCAAACTATGTTATAAAGTGTCATGGGGGGTTGTGAGTTCCTTTTTTTTGCCTTCACACCTTTGTTAAGTGAGTGTTTCTTCCACAAAAACATCGAATCCCAATGATTCTTGCCTCGTGCATATGTGCCTATTTTGGACACCCTTTTTATTTACATGTACTTTCATGTGCACATTTAGATATTCTTAGTTATTCTACATGCACTTCTTGGTGACAAAGTTTTAGTGGACCTATCTTGGCTCTCCCTTTCTGTATTATGGTGGGTTTCTACAGTTGATGCTAATGCTTCCTTGGTTTCACTTTGGAGTAATCTATGTATCTAGTACTTGTTCCTATGTACCAGGCAGATGCATCGACTAGTTACCTATGCATTTTAGTGAGATGGGGCATTTACCATATGGAAACTCTTGGATTTCTATTTTTGGAGGTGACCTTCCATTTTCACTTGATCAATATTCTTTAGACGATTGGTACTTGTGCCATTTCTATCTTCGACTTCCAGATGTTTTCCTTTGTTTTCCATCTGATTCAAGTATTGTCATTGGGGGAACTCATGTAAATTCTTGTCTTCTTGATCCTAATCATCATTTTTTTCAAAGGAGGTTCTTCATTTTAGTACTATAGTAGTCATCATTTGACAATTATCTACAACTTCTTCGTGCTTCAACTATGTTCTTCATGTTCCTGTTCTTTTTGGGACATTATTTTGGAGGCTTCTTAGTCTTTCATTTGCCTTTCTCTCTTTTGGATCTAGGAGCTCTTCCCATGATGTTTTCTCATTTTTTCCAGTTGTGAGAGATTAGATTGTTTGTACATGGGTACCTCATCAAGCCTTGTTTGTCGAGAACCATCCTGCATTCTTTGTTTTTATGCATTAGATTTTTAGGATTTTTAGCTACTCCCTAAGTTCATCTTAAGGGGGTGTTAGATTAATCATGCATTAGCTAATAATTAATTAATCTTTATTTGATTATTATTCCAATTTATTTCATACACTTAAGCTAAACTTAGGAGTGTTTTTTTTTTTTAACTAAAGTAAGCTTTTATTAGATCATTTTGTCTCATCACATAAGATGATGACACTTGTCATGATATAATCCCTTTATCATTAGGGTTTCTCTTATAAAGCACTCCCCATCATTGTATTATCTTTTGTAAGACTTTTGAGGTTCATTCTATAAGTTTTCTTATTGAGGATAACAAATCATTGTTTGCAACTCGCTTGCGTGGAAGGTATTTTGTTCATTTGATCTTGTGTCTTCTATTATTCACATTTTTAATAGTGACAACCCTTTGTAAATATAATTATTTACTATTTTTATTAGTCATTCCATTTCTTCTTGGGTGAAAGCACAAACCTATGTCACATTTTTGACCAACTAAATAGTTCCAAGTGATACAATTTCATCCTAAACAATTTCTAGCAAAATGGTTTCATCCTAACACAATTTCGAGCAAAACAGTTTCACCTAAAACAATGTGGTCTACATATATAGTTTTGGGTGAAACTCTTTCACTCGAAACTGTACAATATTTTTTTTTCCAAATTATAAGTTTCAAATGCACCTTAATTTACATGTAAAGTCTCAATCAAAACATTTTCAACCAAAAATATTTAAGTTGGAACCATCTATGTGACATCCTTGTTGGTAGCCACCTCAGCTTTTTTCAGAATTTTCTAAAACTTTCCACTTAAACATAATATTTTTTGTCAAAATGATTTTTTTCAGAAAAAAAACCTTTTTGTAGAGCTCAAAGTCAAGAATCCAAAAATATAATTTTTTTGATAATTTTTTTAGTTTTAATATATATTTTTTTAAATAATGCAATTAGTTTGTTATAATAAAAAAATGAGGTTGATTAGAAATTAAAAAATATATACTAAAACATATTAAAATATTTTTAAAAATATATGGTGCGCTAGAGAAGTGAATCCTCTCCAAAAGGGTATAATTTTTTGAAAATGATAAAAAAAAAAGATAAAAGTTGATGTCAAGTGAAAACTACCAAATTTTGGTAGGTTCGACTTTAAAACGTTATTATGAGGAAAATATACATTGAAAATTAATGTTTTTTTTATGCACTAGATATTGAAGTTATCTATTTGGGAAAAAAAATCAAGGAAAAATAAAATTGTTTTCTCTTTGTTTGTGGCGTTGACTCAACATCACTTTTTCTTGAAATTTTCAGCAATTCAATTTTTTTTTTGAAATTTATAAATAAAATATCAAATAATTTTTTAAAAATTTGAAAAAATACAAGCATAAACTTCATAAGAGTTCTACATTTCATTAGTTTACATCATTTTGAGATTCAAAACATAAAGACCACTTTTATGCGATCAAAGTTGAAATTTTTTGTTTGTGTTGGTTGTTTCCTTTATAAAAGTGTGACAAAAATTTGTACTTTTACCCTCTTACCTTGCACTCTCTATACTACTTGTGGGAAATGTCCTCTTCTATGATTTGTGTGAGTTGGTAGGCATCCTCAATGTAAGGAAATGACAACAAATGGATCTCATCTTAGATTGTGGTACACAAACCATTTGCATACTAAGATACCTTTTCCACAATCATTTTTGACATGACTACATCGATGTTGAGGCAATAAAACTCATTTGTATACTATTCCATAGATAGTTTCCTTTGCGTTTTGAAATTTATTGAACAAATCCAAGTTATAGTTGGCATTTAGAAACTCACTTTTCAAATTTATAAGCATTTGATCCCATTTAAAGAGATATTAAACTTATTCTTATTACTCCAATCTTTCTATGCATAGTCCCATTGTAAGGTAGCATACCCATTTAGCTTAAAGGTTGCATACTTTACTCTCATAAGGTCTTTAATAGACTTAAAACTTAAAATAAATCTCTTGTTGATCCAATCCGATAGATGTTTAGGATCCAAACCTCCTAACTAACAAGAGATATCAAATCTTGACCATAAATTGTACTCTCACCAATTCCACAACAAATTTATCCTTTGTAGGTAGTTCCTCATTGAAACATGAAGCATGATTAGTCTGTGGTTCTTGAATTGATGGTTTTTCAACATCTCTAGCTATAACCATCTTACCTAAATGCATGGTCTCAAGTAGTTCAAACCTCATTTTTATAGCTTTCACCATGTCAACCAACTTAGGATCACATTGTCCTCTTTGATTTTTTCCACCACTTCTTTTGTGAGCCATCCCTTATATGAATAACCTGGAATGTAACAATGTACAAAAATTCTAAATTAAGGTTACCACTAACCATTCAATGACCTATACAATTACTAAGCTCGAATGCCAATTGATGCAATCATCTATAAAAGGGTGTAATAAGAGACTAAATGCATGTAGACCAAATATATAAACTAAAAACTTCAATGGCAGAGGTTACACTTGATTTAGAAACAATAGTACATTGTAATATTTAGAATTCATTTTCGATCTATTTTACCTTCCTCCCCCTTCATTGCCTTCTTCCAATTTGTTTTCACCTTCTTATAGAGATCCCTTGACATAGTAAGGTTATCCCAACCAAGATGTGGTACAATTCCCTACACACGTGATGATAACAATGGGGCCAAAATGAAATGATTCCATCCATTATCCTTCCTTAAGATTGGGTGCATTCCCTTAATGATTGCAAAGTGACTTAAAACATAAAGGTGAAAAAAATATAACTTTGAAACTTGTTGTAGCTTTCACTACAAACCTATCTAGGAGCATTACTTAATTATATGACCTTATGATTGGTGAGATATTCATTTTTTTGTGTAAACTAAAACAAATCCTTTTTGGCAAAAGAACATGCCACAATTTACACTAGAGAACCCAAATATAATAATTGACATTTATTCAAAGTCTTAATACTATGCCATGACTACAATTTGGGGAAACTACAATAAACATATGATATCGCACAAGAAAATAATGCCTATAACTCATAATGCACAATTAGTAGATAGTCAAAAAATGAAGTTGGGGCAAGAATAAAACACCTAGAATAACAAATAAAACTCATGAAAATTAACAAACATTAAGAAAGTATTTTTGAGTTATGCAAGATTGCTTAATCCCTAAGATGTTCTTGGATTATTTAGTTCAACTCTAGATGGATCAACTCGACTCAATGATGATGAACCGAGGTCAAGAACAAGTAAGTGCATAGTTCATGCTCCTAGATAAATGACATCATTTTGATGCAATAATAGTTTTACTAGATTTTATCTTCCTTTATGCTCTTTTTATTTTAGTTACTAGTTCCTATATAAATTATTTGAATTAAGGTTAGTCCTTTAATACACCACATTGTGTGTAATTTGAACTATTCATGATATAATCATTTCATAGAATCTAGTAGAAATGGAAGGAATGAGGCCCAATTTTAAAGTTTAGGGTTTAGATCCACGAGTGTAGAGATAATTTAGATCAATTTCACAATCATGGACTTGAACCAAGGTAACAAATTGTAAATGGGAGGGTCCAAATTAACTCATGGAGATGCGAAAATAGGATTAGGATCATACGTTGTCATTTGCTAACTTCCATGTGTATATATACGAGTCAATACATATAGAACAACCTTATAAACCCAAAACATAAAAAAAAATGACATAAATATATGAAGTTCATCATTATAATAATCATTTATAAAATTTCAGTTTTCTATAACTATGGATATTATAACTTGAAAACGGTCACCTATGACTTCATAATCACAATAGCATTTCCATTGTCAACTTTTACAATTCAAATAGAAGATTTTAATCCTACAAATTATGGTTATAAATTAATATAGATACTTAATTACATCTATCTAAAAACTCTCCAGAAATGTCAATTTTAAAATTTTTAACACAATTTTACTTAAAAATTGTTTTATTTATTTAAAGATAATTATATAGATTTTTAAATATTATTAATTATATTTTATATCTTATATAAATAATTATAACATGAGACTCTTGATACTATATTTTTTTTAATTATGAAGGAAAAAATAGGAGTTTGACAATATTTTGAAGCAAAAAGAAAGGAGCTTTTGGAATTATGATGTTGCGAAGTAAAAGGAGAATGAACATTTCGAAGGCGATTACAGTTTGGTGTCTGGACTGTCTTTCATTAGCACTTAAATAATGTAGAGTCCCTCGTCATAAAATAGTTATTATTATGTGCTTCGATCTGATGACATCTTGGGCCTATAGCTCAGTGGTAGAGCATCTGACTGCAGATCAGGCGGTCCCTGGTTCGAATCCGGGTGGGCCCTAATTCGCCTTAAAGTTGTTGGTTAAAATTTGATTGGCTAACATTGTGTAAGAGGATTTTTTCTGTAATTTTTTTTAGTAGCCTGGGAAATTAACAGAAAAGGATTGGTAATAAACCCAACTGTAGCAGTTTTACTTGTATACATTCGGTTAATGAAATCTCTTAAAATGATGATTTTTTAAGGATACAGAATTTGCTTGCAAGTTTAATAAGATTATGCACAATTTAAATCTATGGATATGTAAAACCTGACGACTACAAGCACTTTTACAAGGTGAAATTTAGGATCAAAGGTTTTTATATACATTTTTTTATCAGTATATATTTCAACACATGAATATATCTCAATTTCAGCATTGGAAGTAGAAAGATTGGACGATGTTGCATCTATTCTTTAAAAAATGTTTAATTAGAAAAACCACCTTAGGATAAGTGGTGGAAGAGGATAAGGTTAAATATATATTTCTTAAACTATTAATATAGTTTTTGAGGAAAGAAGATAAACAGGTTATTCAGAGAATATATTTGTGAATAGATTGAAGAAAAATTATGTCCAAAGGTATTTGATGTAGTGATCAAATAAAGGCCGTGAGTTCTATTTTACGCACATGTGTGTTGACTTTGAATTCTATTTATCCATTATAATTAATAAAAAATAAAAAAGAAGAAGAATTATGATCTTTAGTTGATAGGCTACATATAGTGTGAGATTTGAGTCTGAAACAAGTCTCACGCTTGCAAACCAATATTGAGTTAAAAAAAAAAAAAGTTTCAACTGTCGTTTAAAAAAAGTTTCAACTATCGTTTAATGGTAAACAGTTGTCGTTTAATGGTAAAAGCCTCCAAAATATCAAGTAAAAGCCTTCAAAATCTCACTTATCACATAAAAGCCAAAAATATATTATTTGGACAACTTGATGGGAACATTTTAATTTGATGTCAACTTTTTTTTTTTCATTTGCATTGCTTTATGTTTTAAATCTGTATGCAAATATTTCATAACAAGATAATACTTAATTTTTTCAAGGAAAAAAATCTAGATTTGTCTAAGTTTATTTCATTCCATTATTTAGCACTTATTACTAATTGTTTAATCTAGCCACATACCACTAGAATTTACGCATCCATGCACAAACACACTCTCTAACATATTTACATATAGTTTTCTATCGACGTAATCCTTGAACCTTCTTTAGGTACAAGTCCTAGTAATATACTAGCACCACAATGCTTAATGAGACACAAAGAGAGAATTCTCTTTGTATAGAGTTAAATAAGGATGCCTCTTACAACAAGAAATTGAATTGGCCACAAACTCAAATATATGAAGATGGAAAATGAACCTAACAACATTCTTGAGGTAAAGAAAGTATGAAGTATTGAAGAATTACCAATTTCCAATGTGCATGTGAGTTGAAGCTTGATTATTTTAAGGCCTCTAATACAAGCTCGTTCCATGACACTTCTAAATTGTTTGATCATTGCATGACCATTTTTTTATCACTCCTACCTTATTTCATCATTGCACATTGATTCTTGCATTTTCTTGTTTTTCATACACATTATTTGCTTCCCAATTTTTATACCTTTTGAATTTCCTACATCATTCTAGTTGCATGTAATATATTGTATTTTACATATTTTAGGAATTGTATTAATGTCTTTGTATTGTTGATATAGATTTTTATATATTTATATTACTTTTGGAATATCATGGCATCACTCCTAGGTCTATTCTAAGCGTGCATTCTTATTTCATTGTTTTCCTCACTAGTTAGATAACTTGTTTACTAGTTAATTTAGATTAAAATTTATTTCTCATATACTTACCTTAGAATTTAGAGGCACAAAGAGCTACTATAAAGTCCTTTTACTCCTACTAAGATAGCCACCTTGTCCACCCATCCATTGCATTGGAGGTAGACTGATTAGACATTGATATTATCTTTTATTTATACAAAAATGACCAATGTAAATAACCATATGCGAGATAAGTTGTAAAAGATGAAAAGTCCAAATTTTATGAATGCACTACCTTTAAATTTCCTTAATAAAATTATTGAGAACATTTTTCAAGTGAAGAAGGCAAGGTTTTGTCTAGAGAATATATTTAATGGGAAAAATCAATCAATACAAATGTAAATAGACTAAAGAAGCATTATGGTCTTAGTGCATTAGCACTTAAATTCCCAATGAAACTTAAGAAGAAAATAATTTATATAATAGAAAGCTAAAGCTAAACAAAGTGCCTCTTACAACCATAAAT
Organism: Sequoia sempervirens; assembly: GCA_007258455.2. NCBI lineage: Eukaryota > Viridiplantae > Streptophyta > Pinopsida > Cupressales > Cupressaceae > Sequoia > Sequoia sempervirens. The sequence goes on from VDFB02006416.1 coordinate 48,255, forward strand.
TGAATTTCCCACAAACTTGAACTTGTGAAGATGAAAAGTAAACTTAAAAACACTCTCAAGGTGAAGGGAATTTATAAAAAAGAACCCCATTTGTATGAAGCATTGGAAAATCACTAGTTTCTAAAGTATATATGAGTTGAAGCTTTGATTATTTGAACCCTCTCAATAGAAGCTTATTCCATAATTGTTTTCAATTACTTCATCACTACATTATCATTTTTGTAACACTTATGCCTTATTTCGACTATTGATGTAAGAACTTCTTTGAATATGCATGTTGATCTCTAAAACAATACTTTATTCCAAGGAATTATTTCTCAAGATAAATGAACAATATCAAAACAATAGAAGATAAAGAGGAAGTACATCAGTTACAATTTAGCACTTAGCAATATATATAAAAAGAAAAAGAAAAATAGATATTGAAGAACCATAGCAAGGAAAAATTAAGATATACAACACAAAATATATATACATCCTTCAATGGAATGGAACAAATATAACAATATCTATTGCAAAAAAAAATCCCCTACAACATCAATAATCTCCTCTTTGAATGAGGAGAAGCAATCAAGCTCCACATTGTCTAACCTCCCCCCCCCCCAGCCTCCCCCCCGCCTCATTTTACAATCATGCCTCACATTTATAACCCCAAAAGCCTCAATAAGTAAAAGAATCCTATATTTGCTTATAACTCTAAATAGCATGTAGGTATTTTTATTTTTCTAACCCCTTCTCACTAAGTAAGAAAATATTATATTTACTCAACTCTAAAATAGCTTGTAGGTAATAACTATTATCATTTTTGTACCACTTCTACCTTATTTTGTCATTTGATGCAAACACTTATTTGAACTTGCATGTTAATATCTAAAACAATACTCTATTCTAGGGAATTATTTCTCAAGATAAATGAATATTATCAAAACAACAAAAGATAAAAAGGATGTATTACATCAGTCTTGTGCCAAAGGAAAATATAATGATTCCTTCAACTCATTCCATGTTCCTACAATTTAACCCTCAACACTATATACAAAAACAAGAACAATAGATAATGAAGAATTGTAGCAGGGAAACATTAAGATAGATGACACAAAATGTGTATATCCTCTAGTGAAATGACAACAAAAATAAAAATATTTACTACAAAAATAATCACTTAGAACATTTGTAATCTCCTCTTTGTATGAGGAGAAGGAATCTCTCTAAACTATCTAACCCCCTTATATACAATCATGCCTCCTATTTACAACCCCAAATACCCACTAAGTAAAATACTCCTAGACTTACTCATAACTCTAAAATAGCATGTATGTAATAGCTATTTATCTAATCCCACAAAATATTGAGCAATTCTCAACAAAATTAAAACTACATGAAGAAACATCTAGTTGACCCCCGATTCAATGGTGAATTAGTTTACATCATTCTCCCCTTATTTCTTAAAATTTTAAACCTCATGGTCCAAAGCTAATTTTTTCAAATAAAATATAACTTCAAGAAAATTAAATGCAAGGAAAATTAAGAACTCAACTAACACTATCACTTTTACTACAAGATGCTATTGCATCAAACATTCAAGAATTTAGGATAGATCGTAGAACCATCCATTTTACTTGAAGAACCAATCCATAGTGTGCCCTTCCACCAAGTTAGATACCTCTATAATTTTTCACATTTTTCCTCCTTTCCTTCAAACCTCTTGTAGGATCACAAATCATCCTCCCTTGACAATTTGTTCTTTCTCTCTCCCCACCTTCTTGTGGACTTATACCCACTTCTAGTGATCCTCCTCCACTAAAAACCATTATGGTTCTTCTCATCACTTGTCCAACATTCTATTGTAGTTGCACATAAACTATTAAAAATAGAAATCAAGTTAAGATAATATTTTTTTTGTAAGTGCTTCTTGATCTATGTATATGCATCTAATGCTTTCCTCAATAATTCTCATTTCTTATCCAAGAAAGATATGGCCTTCTTATCTCTTTTCATCAATTATGGTATTTTCAAGAAATCCCTCTAGCTACTTCTTTTCTATTGTGTTCTCTAAAAAAAATAAGAATTCATCACATATGAGGCTTCCAAATGTCTTCATCTCTATTGTAGCTTCATCCCTAATTTGGACTACTTCTAGTGCTACAAAAACTTGGGCCACCTCTTGTAAGATGATGCATTCCTTTTCATTGTAGCATTCAAGCCTTTTCCTCTCCCATTGTAATCCTCAATATCTTCCCCTTCTTTAGGGTAGCACAATTAAACTTCTTCATCTCACTCATCCTCTTCATCATCATCCCAATCATCCTCTTCATTTCAATCACATTCACATGTCTCCCCTCTCTCAAACTCTTTAGAATTCACATTTAAATATTTTTTGTCTGCTAATAATTATGATAATGCATTAATGGAGTTAATCTTTGCTTGTTCTAAAAAATTCTATTCCTTAGATGATCATAGACTCTATAGCTTTCCTCATTGAAAATATCTCTTTAGATCACAAGGTGATTTTTTATTTTAATAATTTTTTTTGTCTTCTAATAATCCTTCAATCCCTCTAATATCATTCCTTTTTGTCTTTCTTATTATTGTATGCCTCATATTGTGTCAATATCCACCATTATTCCTCAAACTCAAATTCTAATTTTTGTAGCTTCCAGTGTTGGCTTTTTGTTTACTTTTCCCTCTAAATTTATCTTATAGTGTATTCCAGCTTGGTTATCCTATTTTTCACATCATGAGACAACTTTGGATCTTTGCATCCACAAGTAAACACACCATTTCCATTCAAACCATTTGTAATACATCATAAAAAATTTACTTCTAGCATTTTAGGATGCTTTGATACCAAACTAATGTAGACATTGTTGGGAATTAAGGTGTCTCAACCTTCGCAAGTTCCTAGCATTGTAATTATTTATCTATTTTTCATATTTTAAATGGCCTCATATGGGAAATGATGAATCCCACTTTGTGTTGACATAGTGTGTGCCACATGTTGGATATATTGAGTTGTAAGATTTAATTAAATAGAATATATTGAGGAGATATGGGATGCCATATTTGTGTGGGATTCTGATGTAGGAGCATCCATGTAGACAAGCTATCCAACATAAACAAAAATATATATTTAATTTTTTCTATAGTTTGAGTTTAATTATGTAGCTAGAGAAATAAATTACAATATTAGGCCAAAATATTGTATTAAACAATTGGTCTTAATTTTAATGTTACAAATTTTGATGTTGGAGATAGTCTAGGAGGTAATTTTGAAACTTGAAATTCAAAATGCCAATCTTGGCATTGATTTTTGGGGAGTTACAACTTGTGACAACTCATTTAATGCTCCTTAATTGTAGCAATGGAGAATCTAGGCACCCATATTGAGTTGACTATCTTTTTCTAAGTTGGGACCCTATTTGTGAAGAGTGGGAATCTAAGTTGCCTCTTTATTTTGGAAATTTCTTGGAAGTGGATTTGAAGATGCCTTTTGAGAATTTAATATGTTCTTTTAATACATTTATGATGATTTTTCCATGTTGGGCATAGAAGAGATGAGTTACAAAAAAAGAGGGTGTGGTTGCTTTTGTGGAAGGTTGAGACTTGACAATTTTTAGATTGTTATTTTCCAAAATTTGGAGGAGAGGTTCTAGACATAGTTCTTGGTGGAGAAGTCCAAGACTCCAATATTTTTGTAGGTTGGAAGATTTTTTATGCAGTATAAAATGTTTTTTGAATCCGAGGTTTATTGCAGCAGAGATTTCCATTGAAGATTGTAGGTTGCAGGAGCTAGAATCTTGTGAAAGAAGTTGGATTGAAGGAGATCATTTTGTAATTGCTATTTGTTGATTTATATCAGTTTTGTAATGGTTTGCATTTGCCAACATGGCTGAAAAATAACATATTTTCATAAATGTTAAGTTGCTATGTAATTTCAGGAGAATTTGAATGAGAAACTAAGACACTCCTTGCAGATTTTTTTTGTATCTTTTTAAGAATTTGAGTTGCATGCATGTT
>VDFB02006417.1:0-16203 GCA_007258455.2 Sequoia sempervirens
CCAATGTTGGCTATGTAAGATATCGAGATACTTACACATGTCCTTGTTCACATTTCCAAAGCAAGGGCTAGACAATGTGATAAAGATCAATGTTGCACATTGAAGGAGAAGATCAAATAGTTACTGCGATAGTGTGTTCTTGTCCCGCTCTAACAATGTCAAGTTTGTGATGAAGCAATATGTTGGGACATGTCCATGATGATGTCAGTGAGGTTTAACTCTACCCAAAGTAGAATAATCATCTGAAGTTTAATTGTATATCTACGACACATATTCAAAGGAAATTTGATCAAACATTTGTATTTAAAAAGTTAAATCATATTAACAAAGACCTTCAAATCATCACAAAAAATTTGTAGATCTACAACTAGTATTTGAAGATTTGATTCTCTCAATGGTCAGGTGATGGAACTCTAAGTCAAGTGATGAGAAGACAAAATTTATTACCAAACTTTTGGAATTGTATTTTTATCGGTGATTGAAATGTATGGATGAAAACATTAAGGAACGGGCAGCTACAAAATCTAATACCAGATCAATCATGTTTGTAATGGTTGACATTTAATGTCTATCAAATCTAGGGTTTGATACATGCTAAAAATAGAAAAATATAGAGAATTTTGGTTGTGGTGCATGGCTTGAGGAAAATAAGACTTATCAATTAAGAAAGAAGACGAGTCTAGCAGAATAGAGATGAAGAGAGACCTAGATCGATTGTAGAAACATCATCTAGGATACACATTTCGTGTGTAGAGGAGAGAAATAGTAGAGAGGGGTGAAGAGAAGAGAAGTATGCTAATGAAAAGTTAGCAGTAGAGAGAGGAATGCTTTTTTTAGCTTCAAAGAATAGAGGTGTTCTAAAGACCAGTGAGTAGATTAGAGAGAAATAAGAGAATGAAAAGTTGCAGAATAGGTCATTAACATAGAATTGGATTCAGTTGAATCATTTATAATTAGGAAATGTAGCTCCATAAATTTGATTGGTTGGTTCCATTACAAAGCTAAGTAGGTGCTAAGTTAGGGAGTAGGTGCTTCCTTAGAGTTGGTGCTCTCAAATAAGAGGATTGGTGTCTCCTTAGCGTTGGTTCCCTTAAACATTGTAAGCGATGAGGTTTTTATTGTGAGGCTAGATTAGGACAGTAGATCCTAGCAGCTATTCTCACCATGGTTTTCTCATATTGGGTTTTCCATGTATATTTAGTGTTATGTCTACTTATGTTTGTGTGATTTCTACATATCCTTCTATTTTTCATTAAAAGTATTCAAAGATAGGTCTTAATTACTCTACTAATTCATCCCCCTCTCAGTAGATAGTTGTGTCCCAAAAAATACTTGATCTTGATTTCCCCTATAACATTCTCCTTGGACATCCTTGGATACGCACTATGCAAGCTATCCTATCCACCTACCACCAATGCTTAAAATTCTCATACAATGGTAGGGAGGTAACTGTACTTGTCGATCCTCAACCCTTTCAATATTGCAAAATGTTGGAAGGAAAATACCAATATTTCCATCATTTCCCAATCAATGATGTTGCATCCAACTCACACTCTTATATCAACCCATTCACATTACAACCTTCTTCCACTTCACACCCAATTCTTGAGATCAAGATCAAGGTAACTAAAAATGGATGTTGGGAGTATGGAATACAAAATTCTTTTTATGTAGGACAACTCCCACTCTCACCACGATCTTATGGATAGCCCAAGGAATTTAATATGGAACCTAAGGAAACATTGAAAAGCTTCAATAAATGGGGGTTATTCGATAAGGAGGATCTAATTCAAGACATCTTCTCCTAGTTATACAAAGGAAAAGAAGAAAAGTCACCCCCTCCCTTGATGTTGATGAATATTCTAAGGGACATGATCCATGCAAACATATGGGATATAAAGGTAAAGGAATGGGGGCACAAGAAAAAGGTATCATGGAACCAATTCAGCTTCCAAAATACAAAGATAATTAGGTACTTGGATACCAATCCATTGAAATGGTACCTAAAGGACCTAAATGTTCTCCCAATGCAATAAAAGAAGACTTCAACTAATGATCAAGACTCTCAAGAGGATCCTATCAAAAACATTTTTGAAAACATTTCTCAACTCTTTGACTATGATCAAATTTACACCATCACACCATCTATTGGCCTTCCCCTTGTATATCCTGAATTCCTTGATATGGATCAACAAGGACCACCCATGCTTGACACATTTCAAAATGATCAAATAATTGATGAAATCATGGGAGTTCGATACTACATAACAACAAGAGATAACAAGAAGGAATTTTATAGATTAAATTGCATAAGGATTCTCATAAAGGAGAAAAAATCATGTGCCTTAGTCACCAAATTAAAAAAGGTAAAAAAAAAGAATGATCCCTAAGTGAAAACCTTGATGAGGCACTTTTGGATCATAAAAAAGTAAAAATAAATGACATATCTTCTGGTGAAAACGTCCTCAAGAGGCCTAAAGATGACCCACTTGATTTGATTCCCTATCATCGAGCAACATCCATAGTTATAATAGAAGATACTACTAACATCAATTTGGGAGATAAAAAAGAACCAAACACCACCTATATAGCTACAACATTAGAGGATGAGATTAATAAGAAACTATCATAATTTCTTAAAAGAAGGTCTATCAATTTTGCTTGGACATATACAAACATGCCAATCCTAGACACATCCCTTGTAGTGCATCACCTAATAGTATATCTAGATGCAAAACCAGTAAAGTAGAAGCTCAAAAAGATGCACCCACAAATAGCCCTTTTGGTAAAAGAAAAGTTTCAAAAACTCTTTGAAGTTGGTTTTATTAAATACATTGATTATCCTAAGTTGGTTTCCAACATTGTACCATTTTCTAAACCCACTGGGGGCATACAAATTTTCACCAATTTTTGATATCTTAACCAGGCATTTCTAGAGGATGACTTACCATTGCCAAACATATATATCATTATAGACTACAAAATGAGACAAAATATTATCCCTCATGGATGATTTTTTTGGTACAATCAAATCAGAATAGTAGAAAAAGACCATCATAAAAAAACTTTTATTATTCCATGGGGTAAAAATTATGATAAGATAATTCCTTTTGGAATCAAGAAAATAGGAGCTACATACCAAAGAGCTATGATAGTCATTTTTAATGATATGTTGCATGACGTCATGGAATATTATGTCGATGACCTTCTTACTATTGGGAAAATGTGTCAACCTTGCAATTACATTAGGTATTGTTGATACATCAGTGCAGGGGGTTGCAGGGGTGGTACTCCCTACAAGGGTCTAGTGGGCTCATCCCCCCAGTAGGGGGTATGGGGAATGTATGCTCCAGTGAGGGTTTGAGGTAAATGCCTCCAAAAGCCACATTTTACGTGTATTTTATTATTGGAAATCGGTATCATTCATTATTAGGTCCCAGATCTGACTGTTGATATTTTCTTAGCTTGACTTGCCCTAGAAGGCAACCCTATTTTTTGAGGGTGTTGTATTACGACTATGTATTGTGATGTATTCTAAGAGTATGATAGTGATCATGTTGCCTCTAGATCTCTAGTTGGTGATACTCCTATGAGAAGCTTTCTTTGCAAGTATATTGTAATCTCTATGATTTTTGAATAAAATATTGAGTGGATTTTGGAGTGTGGGATTTTTCTCTAGAAATTTTTTCCCCATGTAAATCACTGTGTTGTAGTATGCATGATATTTATGTTTATTTCTATTTAAGTTTCTATAACTGGAAAGATTTGTAAAGTTTTACATTATTCTCCTCTCAAGGTTAGTGTAGGAATGTGTGTTTGGAGTCACATAAAGAAAAATCTTGGGCTTCATTGTTTCCCAAAGAGGCATAGAATTTGATTTTGCCAAAGTTAAAGCAATAATGGAAATGCCTCCTACTGAGAACATCAAATAGCTTCAAATTTTGCAAGGAAAATTCCATGCTTTCAGAAGATTCATCGCACAACTAGTAGATAAGTATCAATCATTATCACATCTTCTTTGCAAGAATGTTACATTCAAATGGTATACTAATTGTCAATAGGAATTTCAACATCTTAAATATTATCTTGCCTTGCCTCCTATCCTCATGCCACCAAGTCCAAACAAACCACTCCTATTATGCATTTCAACTACCAATGTGGCACTGGGGGCACTATTGACACAACATGATAAAGGAAAAGAACAAGCTTTATACTTATATCTCAAACAATGATTGGATATTAGCTAAACTACTCCCCAATTGAGTGAGCATTCCTAATCTTAGTTTTTTGTGCTAAGAAATTGTGGCATTGCATGCTTAATCATAAGACACAACTCATCTCCAAAGTGGATCCATTAAAATTTTTTCTCTCAAAGGCTACCTTTATAAGATAAATGGTGAAATGGATCATGATTCTCAATGAATTTGACATAAAGTATGTAGATAAAAAAACTATCAAACGACAAGTAGTTGTCGATCAACTTATAGAGGTACCCCTATTAGATAATCACTTACGTGGGGAACGCGCCTGAGATGAACCATTATTGGTCAGGCGTCAGGCGCGTTCCAGGACGGTAAACAATCAGGTGTTTATCGTCATTATCGAACGCCGGTGGCCAGGCCGAGATAAACCAAAATTATGGTCAGCCAGGTTGCTCCGGACAAAGACGGTAGCCGCCAAGCAAAACCAGTCTTTCGACCGATACTGGGTGCAAATTGCTTGTTGGTCAACCAGAATAAATCAGGATATCAATATCAGATTATTATCTTCCAGCCCTTGTACGTCCACTTGCATCCCGTTTTGGCGATTTGTCTACTTAGTATTTGGTGGGAGAATTTCTTTTAGGGGCGTGAGTGTGTGGACATTTGCATGATGTGCTTTTGTCCCAACATGATTCCTACCTCTAGAATCTACAAAGGTATTACACTTCTCCATTGGCGACAAAGCATAATGCCTCTGCCCCTTCGATCAACCTTGAATGGCTCCTTTGGATCCCTTTCATCTTCAAAACACTATCTCATTCATTCAATTCATCTTCTTCATAGTTCTTGAGAATTCACTTGATCTTCTTCAAATTTTTTCATAGCTCACTTCATTCATAGCACTTGTACCACCACTAGAGTTGCAACTTAATTTCTTGCGAGATTGATTTCTTTATTGTTGTGGAAATGTCAACTCTGCCAAGCTTGTGAGCTCACTCCTCTCATTTTCCTTGAGTGCATGTGATAGAAGGTGATATATTTCTATCTTTCACTTTACTTAGCATCATTGTTTGTTTACATAGCATATTTTTGTTAGCATTGATTGGTATTCTTCCTTTCAATGCTTTCCTTTATCATATTTCTCCTATCATTTCTATATTGGTTGTCTATGGATGTGGGAACACCAAAGTGGGGGACTTACTATGGTAGTCCTCTTAAAACAGCCCCAACATTTTTCCTTTTTGTTGTGTGTAGGTTCGCATTGAAGTGAAAAGCTCTAGATAATTAACTCATGGGTAGGAAGGTGCACTTTCCTCACCCTCTTTTTTCATTTCATGATTCAAGTAGTTAAAGTATTCTTCTTGTTGTTTTTTTGTTTAGTGGATTTTACTTTCTATGTTCACATCAAACCTTATTTGTTAAGCAGTTAGTGGGTTCTTTGTAGTTTTTGGTTTTGTTTCACATTTTTTGTCCGTACAAATGCCAGTGCCCCATTGAGACACCTATGCATCATGCTGTCATTTGTGTCCCGTTCTTTCATCCTATGGTAGAGAACTATCTAGGGTACATTCTGGGCTTTGGAAACCTTCTCTCTTAACCACCTGAAACTCTCAAGACACTAGAAAGGAAATGGTACTAAGAGTTCTATTCTTTCTCTACCTTAAACACTTTGCAATTTCCTAAACCTTTCATCTAGCTTGAGGTAGATTAGGGAATCCTACCATTTTAGGCCCTCCATGTTGGAAAATGTGCCTCAACTTGTTGGCTCAGAATCTTTGAACTTGGCATATTTTCCTTTATGGTGTGGGATCGCTGAAAATCATAACTTTAGAACTCATGTCGCAGAGTTATGGAAATTCATAACTCTCTAAAATAACTAAGTCACGTGGTTCTGGATTTTCATAACCTCACGACTTATCAATATGGAGGCTTCCTTTTTTATTGGCATGTTGCGGGTTTTAAGAAATTCATAACCTTTGATAGAGGTTGTAAAGTTAGGATTTCTAGTGACATAGCAACTTCGTATAGATTGACTAAGTGGTGGACATTTTTCAGCTCAATAACTCATGGTGAATGATGGAGGTAGTGGGGCCCATCATAGTGTAATATAATATGATGTTGATCAATGGCCATGATAGGATCTAATCCAATAGTTCACATTTATTCTGCACTCCTTTGTGGTGAAGACTGACAGACTTTTGTGAAGTGAGCAGAATTGATGAGCGGTTGACATTTGGAAGTTTGATCAACGATTGATTAAGATTAAATATAATAGTGCCCGCTAGCCCCACACCTCTTGTGGTGGGTCCCAATGACTCTCATAGGGTGTGTGGGCTTCAGACACGTGTCACGGTAGACCTGACTATTTCTAGGTTAAAAAGCAATGATTGGTTGTGAACTGTTGGTGGTTCATTGATGGTTGATTTGGCAATTGAACAGACATTGAAGCCAATACAATTGAAATGGTTCATTTTTTTGAATTGAACCGACCATGGTTGGTTGATGATAATATATATTGAATCACTATGTATGGTGTAGAGTTTGATCAACTGGTTAATGTTCTACATTGTATGCTTACAAGCATTGTAACAATGCAAGATAACAAATCTGTATTGAGAATCTGTGTACGAGGTTGATCTGGGATATGTTTGTTTCTATGAATTAACATCTAAGAGTGAAGACTGAAACTTTGTATGCAATTATTATTTACTAGAATACAAAGTGACTTTAATTGGTTTGTGGGTTTTTCTCCTGTAAAGGTTTTCCCACGTAAATTTGGTGTTCAATTATGTGTGTGGGTTTATCTATTTCTTTATGTGTATGTGTTTCTTAATGAATTGTAATTGTAATTGAAAATTAAAAGTACCATATGCATTATTTCTACTATAATATTGGAATTTGGAAGGTTTTTCTGCATCTTGCTTTCTTTACAAGTGGTATTAGAGCCTGGACAGTTGTGTTATCCTTGTGGGCGAGTCGGGTTTTTTGTGCTAGTCTTGTTAGTGGGAGTCTTGGAAAGAAAATCTATGTCTTGATTATAGATTGAGATGGAAAGCACATCAAGAAAAATAGAAATTAAAAAGTTTAATGGCAGTAATTTTGAGTTGTGTAAACTCAAAATGGAAGAACTTTTGGTGGATAGATATCTTTGGATTGTTGTTATGGGGACAAAACCATTAGGCATGAAACAAGAACATTGGGATCTCACTAATAGAAAAGCTAGAGGGTTGATAAGACTTTTTCTTTCCAATTTTGTTCTCTTGAATGTCTATGAGGAGAAGACCACATCTTCATAATGGAAGAAACTCAGTGATATTTATCAGGGGAAGTCTCTAGTGAATAATTTATTCTTGAGGAAGAAGTTATACTCCTTGAAGATGGAAGAACGAGCATCCATAGAAAAACATCTAAATTATCTATGATTGTTTCTCAGTTGGACTCTATGGGTGTGAATATAGAGGAGGAAGATCACTATATGTTGTTGTTATGTTCCTTACCCAACACTTGGGATCATCTGCTAATGTCTATTGGAAGTACAACAACCACCTTTAAAATGGAAGACGTGGTTGATTCATTATTGTTAGAGGAAATGCGAAGGAAATCTTCTAAGATTTCCAAGGAGTCCCTTGTTGTTCGAGGCAGATCGAAGGAGAAAGGCAAGAAGAAAGACAAGAAGTCTAAATCTAAGTTTGAAGGGAGATCAAAGTCTCCTAGAAAGAAGTCCAAGGTGAAATGTTGGAATTGTGGGCAACCTAGTCATGTCCATAAGGATTGCAAAGAGGAGAAAAAGAAGAAAAATAATTCTTCGGATAATGATTCTTCTTAGAGCGATCTAGATGCCTTCAAATGTGTAGCCTTGATGACTCAGGCATTAGATGATGTCTAGATGATTGAATCAAGTGCATCTTATCACATGACATCTCAAAGAGATTGGTTTACAAAGTACGAAAAGTATGTTGGTGGAAAGGTGTATCTGGAAAGTGATTCATCTCTAGAAATTTTTGGCCGAGGAAGAGTCAGAATTTGATTCCTTGATGAAAGAATAAAAGGGATTGATGGCATAATGCACATACTCTAGGTCTGGCTTGAAATTTTCTTTTTGTAAGTAAGCTTAATGATGTCAGCGTGCAAGTTTCTTTCTTGAGTGGTGGGTGTAAGATGACTAGTGGCTCAATGGTGTTGGATAGGGGTGCTCAAATTTGTACTTTGTACAAGCTAGATGCTCATGCTTTTCAATGCAATAGTGTCTCTATAAAGTCAGAAAAGGTTGCTCATGTAGAGAAGGAGAACAAAGTTCCTCTAGGTACAAACTCTTTGGAGGTGAAACTCCCAACATAAAAGACCATGCTTTGGCATCAAATGCCCAATTGCATTGGTGAGAAAGGCTTAAAATCTTTGAAAAATAAAAATTTGGTTGAAGGGCTTGATGATTGTAACCTTAAGTTCAATTTTTGCAAAAATTGTATATATGGAAAACATCATGTTTTGTTTTATTTTGTCCTCATAGATCTTCTAGTGTTTTGGATTATATTCACTCTAATGTTTCTGGTCTATTAAATTTTCCTTTGTTATCGAAATCAAGATATTATGTTTCTTTTATTGATGATTATTTGAGAAGGGAATTTGTGTATTTTCTAAAAATTAAATCAGAAGTGTTCAGTCGGTTTAAAGATTTTAAAAACTTGGTTGAAAATTAGACTACAAGGAAAATAAAATGCTTAAGGACAGATAATGGTGGTGAGTTTTGTTGATTAGCTTTTGAAAGGTACTGCAAAGACCATGGGATTAAAAGGAATAAAACTACGCCTTATACTCCACGAAAAAATGGAGTTGTTGAGAGGTTAAATAGGATGTTGATAGAAAAAGTGAGAAGTATGTTGAGCAGCACTAGTCTAGAGAAGAAGTTCTAGGTTGAGACTACAACATGTTACTTGATTAATCATTCACCTAGTTCGACTCTTGTTGACAAAAAACATATGAAAGCATGGTATGGTAAGAAGCCCTCTTTAAGACATGTAATAGTCTTTGGCTATGAGGCATATGCTTATGTATCGAATGAGAAAATATCTAAATTGGAAAATAAAGTTGTAAAATGTATCTTCATTAGCTACGACATTGGTGTGAAAGGATACAAGCTTTAGAATCCTATGATTGAAAAGGTTGTATACACTAGAAGTGTAATCTTTCATGAGCTGAAACATTCTTCAATGGATTTGCAGTCAGAGATGAAAGAAGAAAAGAAAGAAAAATTAGTTGAAATTCCTCGAACTCCAGATAAAGAGGAACTACGAAGTGTACCTAAAATTGAGGAGAGTTCTAGCAGCTGTGAAAGTTCTGAAGAAGAAGAACCACAACCTCAATCTCAACATTTGAGGAGGTCTACATGTGAAAGCCGACAACCTAAAAGGTATGGTTTTTCCATGTTGTATGTAAATTATGCCTATGCTTTGATTACAAGCACTGATGAGCCTAGGACTATGCAGAGGTAATTGAAATGTTTGATTCAAATTCTTGGTTGGACACAATGAATGAGGAAATGGTATCATTAAAAAAGAATGAAAATTTGAGTCTGGATGGCAGTGTCGAAAAGTATAAAGCTAGGTTGGTTGCAAAAGGCTATTCCCAAGTAGAGAGAATTGATTATGACAAAATATTTTCTCCTATAGCTAAGCTAACATCTATCAGATTTCTTTTGTCACTTGTAGCAGTGTATGACTTTGAGATTGAAAAGATGGATGTGAAGACAAAATTTCTTCATGGAGATCTAGAAGAAGAAATTTATATGTCCCAGCCTGAGCACTTAATTGAAAAAGGTAAAGAAAATCTAGTTTGCAAGTTAAAGAAATATCTCTATGGTTTAAAGAAATCACCTAGAATGTGGTACCAGAAGTTTGACACATTTGTGTTGTCATTGGGATTTGCAAGATCAAAATCTTATCATTGTGTGTACTTTAAAACTAAAAATGATTGAGTTCTTATTATTTCCCTATATGTTGATGACATGTTCATAGGAAATAGTAAGACTATGATTTCTAATCTAAAATCTCAACTGTCAGCAAACTTTGAAATGAACAATCTAGGTACGACAAGGTATATTCTTGGGATGGAAATAAAAAGGGATAGAGGAAGTAGTAAGATTTGGCTCAGCCAGAGTAAGTATATCAATACTGTCATGGAGAGATTTGGTATGACTAATTGCAAGTAGCTAGTTGTTCCAGTGTTGCAAGGAATGAAGCTATCTGTTGAAGATTGTCCAAAATATCCTACTGAGATGGAGGACATGACCAAAGTGCTTTATGCAAGTGTAGTTGGCAGAGTAATGTATGCAATGGTCTTTACAAGGCCAATATTTTCCCAAGTAGTGGGAGTTCTTAGCCGTTTTATGGAAAATCTAGGTAGACCACACTAGGATGTCGTGAAAAGAGGTTATAGGTATTTAAAACGTACCTCTTAGTATGCTTTGTGTTATCATGGCAACTCAGAAAGATCACAGAAATATCCTAGCATTCATGGGTATGTTGATTTTGATTGGGCAGTTAGTTAGATGAGAAAGTGGTGGGCTATAGTCGCTTTATCTACTACTGAGGCAGAGTACATGGCAGCAACACACGCATGTAAAGAAGTTGTTTGGCTTAATCATTTGTATTCTGATATTGGGTTTAATGCAAGGTAGATTATGATTTTTTGTGATAGTTAGAGTGTTATTTTTTTGGTGAAAAATCCCACTTTCCATGCCAAGACAAATCACATTGATGTTCAATATCATTTCATTCATGATACGGTGGAGGATGGAAAGGTTATTCTTGAAAAGGTGGATACTTTGGAGAATGTCGCTGATGCATTGACAAAACCCATGAGCATAAATAAGTATAGGTGGTGTGTCAGTTTGATGGGCCTTGGGGCCTATTATTTTAAATTATTTCAAGTTTGGAAGAAGCCAATAAGTCTTCATCAAGTGGGAGCATGTTGGAAAATGTGCCTCAACTTGCTGGCATGGAAACCTTTGAACTTGGCATATTTTTCCTTTATGGCACGGGATTGTTGAAAATCATAACTTTAGAACTCATGTTGCGGAGTTGTGTAAATTCAAAACACTCTGACATAACTAAGTCACGAGGTTCAGGATTTTCATAACCTCATAACTTAGCGATATCGAGGCTTCCTTCATTATTGGCATGTTGTGGGTTTTGAGAAATTCATAACCTCTTATAGAGGTTGTGAAGTTAGCATTTCGAGTGACATAGCAACTTCATACAAATCGACTAAGCGATGGACATCTGTCAACTTGATAACTCATGGTGAATGACGGAGGTAGTGGGGACCACAATAATGTAATATAATATGATGTTGATCAATGGTCATGATAGGATCTAATCTAACGGTTCACATTTATTTTGTGCTCTTTTACGGTGAAGGCTGAAAATTTTTTGTCAAGTGAGCAGAATTGTTGAGCGGTTGACATCTGTCAATTTGATCAACGATTGATTAAGATTAAATCTAATGGTGCCCGCTAGTCCTGCACCTCTTTTGGTGGGTCCTGAGTGACTCCCACGGGGTGTGCGGGCTTCAGACATGTGTCATGGTGGACCCAACTATTGCCAGGTTAGAAATCGATGATTGGTTGTTGACTATTGGTGGTTGACTGATGGTTGATTTGGAAATTGAATGGACATCAAATCTAATATAGTTGAAATGGTTGGTTTTTTGGAACCAAAGCAGCCATGGCTGGTTGACGATAATATATATGGAATCACTTTGTATGGTGTAGAGTTTGATCAATTAGTTAATGTTTTGCATTGTATGCTTATGAGCATTGTAACAATGTGAGAGAACTGATGCAAAGAAGGGAGGAAAAATTCAAACAATCACAATTAAAATTGTTTCAAACAATCTTCCAATCCTTAAAACCCCAATTTAGCAATTCTTCACAACCCCTTCATATTCTCCTTGTAGCCTTGCAACTAGTTTTTTCTAACCATATCCTTCAAAATACATTGAGGACCCATAAACTATTTACCATTTAAAATACCCATTTTTTCACACTTCAACATATCCTAAAATCTCATAGGGTTAGTTTGGACCATCATCTCCAAATACATGTTGCTACACTGCCCCTGAAGCCAATTAGGTTACTTTTACAAAACTATCAACCAAAAACTCTCCCAATCACAAAAATTTATTCAAACCTTCTCCACAAGTCTCAAATAGCCTGCATCCACAACTTTCATCAATAGAAACAACCAAAAACTCACCAAAACACAAACCCTCATTTAGGCTTGTTTAGGCTATGTTTCAAGGGGATTTATTGAAACCCTATTCTATAGACCTCCAACCACTCTAAAAATGCCTCAATCACACTAAATAGGACTTGCACATGGTTCAAAAACTAACTCCCAACCTTCACCAATACATCTAAAGAAAACTCCAACCTGTAGCCATCAATTTCAAGCGAAAACTCGTGCAATTTCAACTACGACAACAATCAAATTCCATCAAAACCTACTCTCTACTCCTACAACCTGTTCTAACATCTATCCCTACCTAATTTCCCCCATTCCAAAATATTTTAGACTAATCTACTGGTGGAATGGTTCATTTGTGCATTTTGAATACCCTCGAACCCTCCAAACAGGGTTTTAACGCGTACTTAGGAAAAAGCTTATAAAATGCTTCAAAGTCTATGAAATACTACAAAATCACAACAAAAATGAAGATACTTTAGGCCTCCATCAAATTCAACATATTTTAGAACAATATGTCTCTGTACGGATTCTTACAGTCACCTATAATAGCAAGTATTTTAGAAAACACAGAAAATAATGGTTTTTATTGCTTTTATTCAACAAAGTATTCAACAGAGAACTTACATCGAGTTTCTCAAGCATATTTAAACTCTTCCATCCAAAAATCAACTACCAGAACCAACTCAAACTATCTTTTGAGTTACTTGATCGTTGATCTTACACATTTTGCATTTTTTTGCATTTTTACAATATTGCATTTTGACAACATTTGAAAATATTGATAACTTTTGCAAGATGAACCCAAAATGACTCTAAATACCTTGCACATGGTCTATCATGACCTTATTAGACCAAATAAGACTTTAGACACCAAAAACTCAACCTAAGACTAACATAAGACTCTATTTACAAAGATTGACATGGTGCCACTACACCATACACCTCGACTGAAAATAACTCAAGTCCCTTGAGAACTGAATTGTAGCTTGTCCACACCATCTCTTTGATCTCCAAATGCCTCTTTCATCTGGTACTCCTTTCCAATGAGTTAGGTATTTAAAACATGCATTTCCTTTTACCTTTAACTGAATCTTCCTTTGAAATTTTTGTTCTGCACTTAATGGATGTTGACTAACTTTCTCTTCATTTGGAAATGATGCTAAACCTGCTTTCATACTTGCAAAGACATCTCTATCATCCTTGTTTTGAACACCTTTCTTCTTTACCTTTGTTGCATGCCTGAACTCATCCATTTTTCTTTTCCATTCACCTCTACTCACTTCACCTTTTCTCTTCATTTCTTCCCTCGTATTTTCTTCCCCTAAGACATCTATCTTATTAGACTTACAAACCTCTGTGTTGACAAAATGTGATTTCCCGCTAACCTCTTTTGAAACCAAAGAACAAAGCATTGTTCCTACCATGATCTTATCATTCCTTTCTAACCAATCTTGCATTTCCTCAATCAATTCATCCTTGACCTTCTCTTTATTAGATTTGCACACCAACTCATCATCTTTTCCCTTCAACATTGAATCATCCTTCAAACTTATTGTCCTAGCATCTTTATTGTTAGTCATGGCTACAAACTCTATATTCTTTTCTTCCTCTAGCTTCCCAAACTCCTTACCCAACATTATCACCTTAGTTTCCTTTGTCTACTCCTTAACATCTTCTTGTAATGGAATCAAAGTGAAAGTGTTTACGTCCTTCTCAATCTGATAAGTATCATGTCTCCCATTGTAAATTGCATGTCTATCAAACTGCCATGGTATTCCAAGCAACAAATGACACACTTCCATTGGAAACACATCACAAAGTATCCTATCCCTGTATCCACCAATATTAAACTCAACCCAAGCTTGTTAACTCACCAAAATAGATTGATTTCCATTTAGCCAAGACAATTTATAAGGTGTTTCATGAGGTATCTTTTCCAATTTTAGTTTATCAACCATTTCATTTGACACCATGTTATCAGTACTCCCTGAATCTATTACTACTTTGCATACCTTTCCATTGCATTTGCAAGTTTTCCTAAATAGTGTCCTTCTTTGTGTTGTCTCCTTCTCCTTGGATGCTTTGAGGAGTGTTCTTCTAACCATTAATGATTCCCCAACTTCTAGAGTAGCAAGTTGATTAGGAGAATGGACGCTCTCACAATCTTCCTCTTGCACCAATTGAACTCTCTTATCACCACCATGTAAAGTAGAACCTTTTCTATCCGAGCACTTCTATGCTAGATGGCCAAATTGATTGCAATGGTAACACCTTCCCAAAAATGTGCTTGAACCTCTACCTCCACCAAATCTTCCTTTGAAACCTCTAAAGCCACCTCTTTGATCAAAAACTTGGTCTTTGTATTTGCTTGCATCTTCTTAGTCTTCATAGGTCTTCCTTGAACCTCTTCCTCTATTAGTGCTACCTATTCCTTATCTTTCTTTCCTTCTTTTTAGTTTATCTTCTTCCCTAGCAGCCAATTGAAAACATTCTTCAACCCTCCTTGGAGTAGCCGAATTCAATTCATCCTGAATTTAAAATATTAACCCACACATATACCTTGTTATCTTCTCATTTTCATCTTCAACATGAACAAACCTAATACTCAACTTGTGAAATTCCTCTGTATATGTCATGACATCTTTATCCTTTTTCTTTAAACATTGCAACTTCTTGAAAGTTTGTATTGCATGATCTCCTAGCAAAAATTGGCTCTTGATCTTTGACACCATCCTATCCCATGAACTGATTTTTGCTTTCCCCTTCTTCACTCTTTCCTCTTGAACATAATTCGACCATGTAAAATCATGACCTTTCAACTTAGTCTTAGCAAAATTTACCTTTTTTTCTTCAACAACCTCCTTATACTCAAAGTAATTATCTAGTGCATCTATCCAATCCAAGACTTCTTCAGCATCCAACTTTCCATTATACATTGGCACATCTATTTTTTCACCAAACGCATCACCTCTAACATCCTTGAGAATTTTTACCATCCTTCTCTCATCGGGATCCAAAATATCACCTTGGACTCTTCCACTTGGAGGGTTTTTATCCTCACCCTCTTCCTCTTCCTCTTGGTCACTTTCTTCTTCAATGGCCTTTCCTATTCTTTTCTTTGTCTCCCATGCTGCAAATCTGGCTAAAAGTGCTTCTTGTGATTCCTTTAACAACCTTATTTACCTACCAAGGGATCCACTTCCTTTAGGAGGCATCTTCATCCTTCAAACTACAACTTTCCTTTACTCAAACTTTAATCTTTTCCCCTTCAAAATATCCAGCTTATGCAATGCTAGAGGAAGAAAATCACACTTTCTAAAACAAAACTCAACCAAATCTTCATGTCCATTCAACTAGGAATCTTTTCCATTCATAGAACTCATGTTTTCAAGCACTCAAATGAAACAAGGCACAAAAACCACTTATTGGTTCACAAAACCCCTTTAAACAATATTAAAATGATGGTGTCAAACTCCATTCACAAACAACTCAAATGAACTTACATAAGAGACTCTTATAAATCAACATTTAGGTCCCTTAAGACCTCATAAACATCCAACACATGACTCCCAAGCCTATTAAACTTCTTAATGCTCCAATCATGTATAAATACATCTGTTCAAACAGTTCAAACCATTCCCCACTCATTAATCATGATAATTCTTCTAACCCTTACTCTAAACCATTCAAATCTAATTCCAAAACATGACTGTTATAGACAGTTCTAACTGGACAGTTAATATTCAATGGCCACAAAC
>VDFB02006418.1:0-65564 GCA_007258455.2 Sequoia sempervirens
GAAACATCATTGATTATTGATTTATACTCATTTAAGAGTTTTGTTTTGTTTTGTTTATTTTTTTCTCTATGTTGTAAAAGGCATTGTTGCTAGTGTTATTTCATGAAATGTATATCTGAGCAGAATTGTATATCCTATTGTAGAAATAATTTGTACTATTGTGTATGCCAAACATATACACAATATTATATTGTATTTGGACTTATGCTTCTGAATCTCAAGTGATGTGAGATCAGAAGAAGCTGTGAAAGTGAAATAGAGATGATACTATGTATTTATATCAGATCTGTGATGGTATGAGGCAAATGTGTGTATGCCAGTGAGGCAGTCTTGTAACCAATGAGGTTATTTGGTCAGTGAGGCCATGTTTGTCAGTGAGACATTGTTTTATTGCCAGTGAGGCATTTGAAATCTATCAGTGAGATAGTATTTACAATGAGGCATTTGAAATCTATTAGTGAGATAGTATTGCTAGTGAGGTGCATTTGAAATCTATCAGTGAGATAGTATTGCTAGTGAGGCATTGTAAACAATTTTTTTTTCAGATTAAGCCAGTGAGGCATCATTTTTGGAGTGGTTTTCTCTACCCCTAGAAGGTTTTCCACTCGTTAAATTCTTTGTCTTATGGTCTGATTGCTTTGATGTGATAATGTTTCAATACTGTGATGATCTTTGGTTTGCTTTAATATTTCTTATTTAAGTTCTTTAATGATTGCATTCAATTCATGAATGTATTTATCATTGAAATAATAAGAGCATAAATTACTCAACTCTTTTTCAAGGGAAAAGTTAAAATTTTTCTAAGACATTGATTCACCCCCCCTCTTAGTGTCTTCTTCACTCCAACAAAGCCTTGCATATGATTCTACATTTACATATGTTTCTACCAAAACAAAAATATGGTACATGTTTGTATTGGGTATGTGTGAAGCCTAATGTGTAACAACTTCTTGTTTGTAACGTTGCCTCTATTTTGTAATGACTGCCCTTTTTCTTGTAGTTTCCATTTCTTGGCATACCTTTCTTATTCTCCTTGGTCAACCATTTTGGTAATTGGTTGTATTGGATTTTATTGCTATTGCCATTACTGGCTATGTATGCACTGTGTGTAGAAACCAGTGATTAATAAAGAGTATCCCCTGCTGTTAAAGTGGATGCAGTTGTTTGACGAACCACTCTAAAATTTATGTGTTCTTGTCTGTGTGTGTTATTTTTTGTTTATTTAATTTCTTGCAATATTTCCTTTCTTTTTTTTGTTGTTATTTAAATCAACAATTGGCATTAGAGCTTGGTGGAGAAGCTCAGTGCTAAATCAATTTTTTGGGAAATCAGTGTAGAATTTCCAGAGCCATGGATGAAGTAGATAAATGGAAGATAGAGAAGTTCGTAGGGTAGAACTTTGGTTTGTGGAAGGTGCAGATGGAATTGTTGCTCATCAAACAGGATCTCTCAAACACACTTGTAGGGAAATTGAAAGGGAAAGGTTCACTGTTGGATGAAGAATGGGAGAGAGATTGGATGGGAAAGCAAGAGCAACTATTTTTCTTTCATTGTCTAGAAATGTGCTATTAAATTTCTCAGCAGAGAAGACAATACAAGATCTATGTGATAAACTTTCTTCAATGTACAAGATGGCATCGACATCGAACAAGGTATTCATCATGAAAAATTTATATAATTTGAAAATGAGAGAAGGTGTGATTATGTCAAATCACCTTAATGAATTTAATACCTTGGTCACCCAATTGATTTCAGTGGGTATTAATTTAGATGATGATATTAAACCAATATTGTTGTTACATTCTTTACCGAATAGTTGGGAAGGTGTGGTGTGGCAGTTAGCACTTCGGTGGCTTCCAAAAGTAAATTAAAATTTGATGATATTGTAGCCACTCTTCTCAGTGAAGACATGAGGAGAAAAAATCAAGAACCCTCATCCAGTGACACACTAACTGCTGTAAGTACTGTAAATAGAGGAAGGAGTCAAGAAAGAGGCAGAAATAATAATAGAAGATGATCAAAATATGCACCAAGATTGAAGTCTAGAGGAAAAAATGGTGCATGTTGGTTTTGTGGTAAATTGAGAAACACAAAAAAGAATTGTTGGAATTATAAAAAGGCACAAGACAAAATCAATAATAATGAAGTAAACACTATAGTTGATAAAGAAGATAGTTTTTTGGTTTTTTCTGCTAGTGACATGATTGCAAATTCATGGGTGCTCGAATCTGTCGCCTCTTTCCATGCCACTCCATGTTGAGAGGCTTTTACAAATTTCCAAGAAGGTACATTTGGTAAGGGTTTTTCTTGGTGATAATAAAGAATGTGAAATCATAGGTAAGGGTGATGTAACATTGCATTTGAAAAAAGGAAATAAATGGATATTTAAGGATGTGAGATATGTTCCTATGTTGAAATGAAATTTAATATCAGTGAGCCAGATTATTGCTCATGGGTGTAATGTTAAATTTTCTTTAGATACTTGGAAAGTAACCAAGGGAGTTTTGGTGCTTGCAAAGGGGAATACATTAGGTAATCTTTATATTTTAGAATGCCATGGTGAAGTGGGAGCTATAATGGCTGTTGTGGACAACAATTCAAACTTTGGCATAAGAGGATCGGGCATATGAGCAAGAAGGGGCTTGAAGTTATGCTTCAAAGTTCGGGCCTAAAATAAGTTGATTTGGAGTTATGTGAGCATTTCCTTTATGGAAAATAGAGCTAGAACAACTTCTTAAAGATGGGCCATGATTGGCCATGACAAGAAAACTACTTCATTGGTACAACCTTGGTTAATGCATCAGTTGAATCATTTTCGCTTATCTTTAGCTATGTGTCCTAAAACTCAAGAGGATCAAGAACACATGAAGTGTGTTCCATACTCATCAGCAATTGTCAGTCTCGTGTATGCCATGGTTTGTACTTGTCTAGATATTGCTCATGTACTAGGATTTGTGAGTAGATTTATGAGTAATTTAGGTAAATCACATTGATAGGTTGTACAATGGATCTTCAGGTACTTGAAAGGCACTTCACATCATGTTTTATGTTTTAGAGGTAAGGTTACTCAGCTCAGAGGATATGTTGATTCAGATATGGCTAGAGATTTGGATAAACGATGATCTACTACAAATTATGTGTTTACTTTTTTTGGGGCATCGATCAATTTGGTTTCACATTTGCAACATGTGGTTGCTCTCTCTTCTACCGAGGTTGAATATATTGCTCTCATTGAAGGAGCAAAGGAAATGATATGGTTGTAGTGGTTGCTAGGAGAATTATGGTGTACATAAGTAGTTTTCACTATGTTTTGTGATAGAAATAGTGCTATTCAATTGGCCAAGAACTCCACCTTTCACAATCAAATAAAGCATATAGAGTTGAGATATCATTTTATTAGACATGTTCTTGATGAAGGTAAGTTGAAGGTGGAGAAAATTGACATGAAATTGAATCCAACTGATGCATTAACCAAGGTTGTACTAAGGGAGAAGTTCAAATTTTGTAGCGCTTCTCTCAACCTTGTTCGAATGTGACAGTAAGCCTGATGTGGGGGAAATCTCTAAGAAACTCTCTTTCCGTTATGATTGGTCTTCAAGTGGGAGATTATTGGGTACGTGTGAAGCCCAATGTGTAAAAACTTCTTGTTTGTAACATTGCCTTTGTTTTGTAACTACTGCCCTTTTTCTTGTAACTGCCATTTCTTGGCATACCTTTCTTATTCTCCTTGGTCGACCATTTTGGTAATTGGTTGTATTAGCTTTCATTGTTGCTGCCATTGTTGGATATGTACGTATTGTGTGTAAAAACTAGTGATTAATAAAGAGTATCCCTTGTTGTTAAATTGTATGTAGTCATTTGATGAACCACTATAAATTTTTTGTGTTCTTGTCTACGTGTTTTCTTGTTCGTTTATTTTATTTTCTGCAATCTTTCCTTTCATTTTTCTGTTGTTATTTAAATCAACCATTTGTACATTATTGACCCTATCTTGTGATTACAAAAATATTTTCTTTGTAACTATGCTTATTAAAATTGAAAAAAATCAGAAAGTATTGCAACTTAGTATTTTTTTACTAAAATATTTGAATGTAAATAAATATACTAAATCCACTAGACCGAAGTCTCATGCTCATGAAGGACTAGTATAAACACAAACTCAATATAGCTTAGAAAGAGATGATTTTTTAGAGTAACCTGATACATGTTTTTTTTTTCAACTTTGCTTCAATGTGATTAGTAATACTATTTCTTTCCTTTTTACCACATGTAGAATGAATCAAGTTCTCTATACGTATTCACATGTATAATATTGATTACACAATAGTCTTAAAAAATTAAAACTTGTAGCAAGAAAAAGCTAGTTCCCAGAATATACAATAGTAGATAATATTCAACAATCCAACATCTAAAATGATAAACATTCAATGGATTGGGTTTTATACCTTTACCATTTGGGGAACACATAATCAAATCTAATAGTTAATATATTTTCAAAAATTAATGGTGCACTAATTTAACCATATAATAAAATGTTAAGAACTTAAAATGAATATAATAAAAAAGACTAGCTCCTAGAATCCGCAATACAAAATTTTAGACAACTAAACATATAAATATGTAATAAAAATAGACAATAAAAAATTGCAACAATTCTTATATACATTAACCTAGATACTAATTGTATTTAAAATAATGTAAGGACATAAGGAAATACCTCATATGGGTTCTACAAAATATAAATTAAAATTAATGTATAAAGAGTGTTCAAAAGTATCTAGAAAAAAAAAATTCTTTGATTGCAAGGATTCTAGATGTAATGAGAAAAAAGAAGCAATCTAGGAACAAAACCATTTTTATTTTTTTTTAAAGTATAATTTTTTTTATTTTTTTTATTAACATATCTAGCCTCTATTTTGTAAGTGACATTATTGGTTTCATTCTCTTGAAGAATGAAAAAAATATCTTGCAATCTCTATAAAAGTATTTAAGGTGAGATTTAGCTGAAGAATATATATATTTTTCACAAATTAAGTTTCCAATTCTTATCACTCATATTATGTTCCAAGTTTCTTTCATTTTGAATTACATTTTTAATAGGAGCTATGGATATTATTTAAAATATACTAAAAAATTAACGAAACATTTCATCAAAAACTTTAAGTATGATTCATGGTTCCTAATTAATGATATGAAATTTTTCATATTGATAGAAGTTGAAATCATAAAATCTTTAATTCAAAAAAAAATATCTATGAAAAGCTATAAGTTATATATAGATGCTCAATAAATTAGAGCACACAATTCAAACAACAAATTCACAATGAAAATTTGATATAGAACATTTAAATTCCTTTAATCACTAATAAAATTTTATCGCATAAGATTGCAAAAAAATTGAGTAATGTTTATAGAACTAAACTAACTACAATAGTTTATTTGTTTTGAAATAAAATACTATTGCTAGCAACACATTTATAAGCCTCAAAGATGAATCATACATAAAATATATGTTCCCTACAAGACATGAATTCATCTATAAAGCCATAAAATTGAATCACAAAGCATTAAAATAATTCTAACTATACACATAAATAAATCTAGATAAAAAACTAAACTAGGGTCTAAACAATTCTTCCCAAAGGAACAACAATTTTTTTATATTATTCTTGTGGAAAAGATAAGTAGTGCATGATGGTGTAAATAGTGACTTTATCAAACTAGTTAGCTTTTGGCGTACCTAGAGAGAGTCCTATTCACATTGCTTAAGTCTCCACTTAGGGACTTCTATAGTTTTGTCTCACCTCATGTGGTTGAGACATGTGTCTTTTGTCTCAAAGATGAATCATAAAAAACATGTGTTCCCTACAAGACATGAATTCATCTATAAAGCCATAAAATTGAATCACAAAGCATTAAAATAATTCTAACTATACACATAAATAAATCTAGATAAAAAACTAAACTAGGGTCTAAACAATTCTTCCCAAAGGAACCAAATTTTTTTATATTATTCTTGTGGAAAAGATAAGTAGTGCATGATGGTGTAAATAGTGACTTTATCAAACTAGTTTGCTTTTGGCGTACCTAGAGAGAGTCCTATTCACATTGCTTAAGTCTCCACTTAGGGACTTCTATAGTTTTGTCTCACCTCATGTGGTTGAGACATGTGTCTTTTGTCTCAAAGATGAATCATACATAAAACATGTGTTCCCTACAAGACATGAATTCATCTATAAAGCCATAAAATTGAATCACAAAGCATTAAAATAATTCTAACTATACACATAAATAAATCTAGATAAAAAACTAAACTAGGGTCTAAACAATTCTTCCCAAAGGAACCACAATTTTTTTATATTATTCTTGTGGAAAAGATAAGTAGTGCATGATGGTGTAAATAGTGACTTTATCAAACTAGTTAGCTTTTGGCATACCTAGAGAGAGTCCTATTCACATTGCTTAAGTCTCCACTTAGGGACTTCTATAGTTTTGTCTCACCTCATGTGGTTGAGACATGTGTCTTTTGTCTGAAAGATGAATCATACATAAAACATGTGTTCCCTACAAGACATGAATTCATCTATAAAGCCATAAAATTGAATCACAAAGCATTAAAATAATTCTAACTATACACATAAATAAATCTAGATAAAAAACTAAACTAGGGTCTAAACAATTCTTCCCAAAGGAACCACAAAATTTTTATATTATTCTTGTGGAAAAGATAAGTAGTGCATGATGGTGTAAATAGTGACTTTATCAAACTAGTTAGCTTTTGGCGTACCTAGAGAGAGTCCTATTCACATTGCTTAAGTCTCCACTTAGGGACTTCTATAGTTTTGTCTCACCTCATGTGGTTGAGACATGTGTCTTCACTTGTGAGAAACCTATTACATGAACACTTTCCACTCAAAGAACACTTGTAATGTGAGTTGACAAGTGTTCCATCATTGGAGGATTAGTCATTCATTGTGTTTGACTTGCCTACCTTCACCACCTTGTCTATATATATAAGTTTTCTATGTACATTCAAATTATCTCTTATAATATATATAGGATTATCTGTATGCATGTATTTTGTGAAAGTTTTTGGTTTTTGCTTTATGATCTTAGAAATTATAACAGTACCATCATTGAAAAAATAGTAGAGCATCAACAATACTAATGCACTTTCCACATTTAAAATAAATATTGAGACACAACCATCTCCTCTAAAAGAAGACACTATCAAGCTCCAAACTAGGATTTTATCTAGGTTATAAAATACCATTATTTAATGTATATTATTTATTCTTAAATTATATTCATAAGGGTTTATAAAAGTAAACCATGGCTCTTATCTTTCATTAATTTGACAACGTAAAATAAATAATATAGAAAAAATAGTCTATTGTCTTAAACCCTATATAATAAGCTCTTGTAAATCACAAATATATGTCTTAGAAGAAATTATATGTAAAGAAAAGAGTGTTTAAAATTAAGCCCCAAAATAGAATAAAAATAAACCCCACCTAACATAAAACCAAACTTATAAGCAATTTCCCTAAGAAATAATACCTAGTACCTTTATACAAAAAGAAAAATAGTAATTTACCTAGATGTTAGCTTGTTTCATGATTTTTGATGGCCTCTTATTATACCATCCATACTTTGTGCCTCAAGTGATTGACTTGTCCAATGATCACTATCTACAAAACACATATCTAGATCCCACTTTTGTTTAGAGATAATTATTTATAAGATACACTACAACAATATTTTTTCACGTATACATTCTTTGTTGATTATGCATCCAAAAATTGAACAAATATAGTAGAGAACATCTATCATGTCTTATCTGATGTCATGAGTCATAAAAATACCCACAAACCAAAACTTTACCCAATCAAAAAATATAAAACTATTTTGCTAATATTTGAAGGAAAATTCGTATTTTTTTGGATGAAACAATGACATAAACTAACATTCAACCTAAAAATAAATAATAATTGCTTTGTATACTAGAACTAATCACTTGTTAAAACCTAGCTCGACAATAATTCCACTGGTCAAAGTAGCTAATAATGTATGCATCAAGTCTTTATAATTAGTAATCATTATTTTATCTAATATGTTAAATACGATTAGAGCTAGTTTTTTATTTATTATCTCTTGACGTGATAGATTTTAGGTACATTTGAACATGTAGAAATATTTTCAAAGATGATGAACTTGAAAATTCATATCCATAGTGAAAAGTCATTATATAAAATATTTCTTAATAAATTAAAGAGGTAAATATAAATAAATTTGAACTATGAACCCTTCATTTCTATTTATAAAACTTTTAAAAAATTAAATATAATGAGAAAGATAATAATAATATTTTTTAAAATATTATTAAATAATTTTTTATTTCATCGAATCTTAATAAATAATAACAAAAAATTATATATAATTTAATAATTTATAACTAGTAGCAACATTTTCTTAAACTTAAATAGAAAACTAACATTGTGATTATTTAATCATCCTCCAACACTAGGCTATAACCTATTACTATACTATTTAGATGTGAAGCCCAATGGTCACATGACCATTTGTATTCTCCCATCTCTTCATATTCAAAGAGCTTTGTATAAATATGTGTGCACATCATGTATTGGATAATTGATAACTGTTAATAGAGATTATTCCCCGCTTTCCCGTAGATGTAGCCAGTTTTGGTGAACCACGTAAATATTGTGTTTGTTCTTTGTCTTGTCTATTTTTATTTAATTTCTGTGTTCATTTTCATATTTACAATTGGTATCAAAGCCTTGTGAGGCTGAGCAGAAATGGACGTAGTAGCTTTGGATGATTAGGCTCGAGTTCTCATGTCTTGGTCTTGTGGCTTTGGAGAATTTTATAATGAAGTTGTTCATCCTACTGAAGACTTGCCATCATTTGATGTCAGGGCTACTCGAATGGATGAATTATTTGTTGAAACTGAATTTGTTATGGAGGAGTTCATAGGCATACTAGAATCTGGTAGCACTTGGTCGCAGAAGAGGAGTTAATGGGGCTCCCAATGTTGAGTGCTGATTTGAAGATAGGGCGCCTCAAGTAGATCATTGGGTGACACGGAAGAATAAAGTGTCGTTTGCAGAGATTGTTGATATTATTTATTATGAGGAGTATGACAATCTAAAGAAGAGCAATAAACGTAGAATAAGGTAGTGATCCAAAAGAAGAAAAAGAGCAAGAGAGGAAGAAGGGGCAGATGAACTAGACGAGGGAAGGCCTGAAAGTGGTCTTTGGATATTTTTGGAGTAGAGTGAATCCCCATGTGATGGGGAAGTATCATGGGCTCCAAAAGAAAATCCCATGCCCAAGCCCATTGCAGATTTGGCATCGGAAGATGGAAATGGCGTTGCAAAGCTTGAGCCGTTCAAGCTTGTTGGTGTAGAGGAGGCCCTGCCTGATGGGGAAGATGTACCCGAAAACCTGCTTGTGGATGACGTCATTGGTAAATTTCTTAACCTTTTAGAATCTAATCAAAATTTGGCTGCAAGACAAGAAATTGTAGAAGAGACAGGACAAAAGTCTGGAATTTCCTTGGAAGCTGAAGAGTTTTTTGGGGCAGACCAAGATAGATTTGAGGTTAAGCTTGATAAAATGGAACGACCATCACTTGATGAGAATATATTCTCTGACTTAAATGCCATGGATGATGCTGCAACAGGTGCCGCTCTGCTTACAGTCCCTTCCCTGCCCGAATTTATATTCACAACGATGGTGAGCCAGTCTACTTTGGGTGGTTTTGGCGATTCCAGTCCTATGATGGCCGACGCATTCGTTGGAATTTTGAACGCCCTGGATATCGTAGCGCATCTTTCAACAGAATGGGGTTTGACGGACCTTGTAGCCGCTTTGAAGGTCATCGTTTTGCATATTGTTCTTCCCAACATGGTCGCCCCTGGAACCAGATTGGCAGATGCACTGGAAGAGAAAAAGGGCACAAACATGAAGGGCATGCGCCTAGTGCATCTCTTGATGGCGGCGACAGAGACCGTGGAGGTCCGAAACCAGGATTTGGCTGGCGGCGTGTTATCATACTTCAGAAAAGCCTGTTGTTCTCAAGCGCTTGGTCCCCGAGATGGAAGAAAAATCTTCTTCACAGATATCCGTAGCCGGCTTTACAGGAAAATCAAGGTTTCTAAATGGTGATATGGTGGAGGACGAGAAATCGACATGTGAATGGAGCATGTGCAGTGATGTCGGCATGTGCAAAGATGTCAGATTTGTGCGGGATCTCCTTCTCTACAAGAGATGAAGCTGCCTTGGTCAATATGTGAATGCAACGGAACTCGTTGATGTCATTGGTCTTGTTCAGAGTGTATCACCAGTTCTAAGCATCAGGCGCAAAAGTAACAATGAAGAGATTACCAAGTACGATACCTCTACAGCAGATGCGAGCAAAAAGAAAGTAACATTAAGCCTTTGGAATGATCTTGTGAAGAAAGAAGGTCTAGAACTCCTGGACATGGAAAGTTGGGCTTGCGAATGGTGCTTATTTGAGGAGGAAAGTAACGGGGCAGTCAAAGTAAAGCTGGCTTTGCTCTAGGAGAGTAACAAGGACCATCCGATTGTTAATCCCATGGGTCCTCTGGCTCAAAGTCTCCTTGGATTAAAGCTTCCGAAAATACTTGTTGCCATTGCAAACGGAGATTTGATGCCAGCCACACAAATGTTTTTTGAACTGGAACACCATCGTATTGACAGGGCTGAGAGAAAAGAGTGTGGATTTATGAGTGAGTTTGCACCTCTAAAAATAGTAAGAGAAGGTGTTCGACTATGAGTTTTTATTGAGTCAAACAGAATGTGGAGAAGGTTGATTCGGAGTGTCCGTGAACAATATTTGGCGAAGTTGAAAACCTCCAGTCTGGTTGTGATATGAAGACAAGATGAAAATGTAGGGGATGACAGTGCATGGTTGTGCCTGTTGGACTTCACGGGGGAGATTGTTTGGATTTGAAGCCCAACGGTCACATGACCGTTTGTATTCTCCCATCTCTTCGTACTTGAAGAGCTTTGTATAAATATGTGTGCACATCATGCATTGGATAATTGATAACTGTTAATAGAGATTATTCCCTGCTTTCCCGTGGATGTAGCTAGTTTTGGTGAACCACGTAAATATTCTGTTTGTTCTTTGTCTTTTCTATTTTTATTCCGTTTTTGTTTTCATTTTCATATTTACATATACTACACCTTTATTTATATATGACTCATAAAATATACCGCTAAATCAAGTGGCTCCATTATTTTTAGAATACTTCTTAATGAGCTATAAATGGAGGAGAAGACTAATTTTAGTTGAGTCATCTACATGTATGGACTTTCAAACAATTAAATGAAATGAAAATTATAAAATTTTCAAAAAAAAGTTGTATGGTTATCTTCTTTCATCAAAAATAGTGAAGTGCATTAAGATACTTATTTTGATTTAGAAGTCTAAATGACCAACCAAAATTAAAATTAAAATTATTTAATCATCTTCAAATGTTAGATAATAGAATATTATGTTTAATAAAAATATGATATAAAACATGTTATCAAATTTAAATTGTTTTATTATTTTTGATATAAGACATATAAAGTGTAGGATAATGGAAAACATATAGGGTACCAAGGCCTAGGTAGAGAGAAATACTACTTCCTAGGATGGGGAGTCAACCACAATGAGGCCCATTGGATTGAGAAAGAATTAAGCTCGAGTAGTTAGGAAAATCACACAAGTTTGAAATAATAAAATGTAGAACATTGAATTCATAGGACCAAGACAAGGCATGGAATAAATCCCAAACCGCACAATCAAACACTAATATGAACTCTTAGATCAATTACCACCTAAAAGGTAATGATAATGAGAGGAAAACATGGAAAATGGCTAGGTAGGAAATGATGTTTATAGAGCCACTGACTTCATATTGTTGATGCACCCAAGAGCCTGTGATGCAAGCCAAAATAGCCAAACAATGAGAAGCAACCAAAAAAAAGCTATTTCACCATTCGATGTGAATGAGATGATCAGAAATGTACAAAGGGCCCTGTATAAATAAGCAGGGAAAGATGCAAGAAACATGTGGAGAAACTGGAGAAGATATCACGGGAAACATGCCTGCAGCAGGTGACCGCCCAAAGTGAATGCTCCAGACCAAGAAAAAATAAATGCACACCTACGATTATAAATGCCAAGTTGGATTTTAAGAAAATGCATGATGAAAAACGTGCATGCTAACACGCCCCCTTAAGTGCAACTTAGGGAGAAATATGTAGGAGATGCAAAGAGTGAATAAAAAAATGCAATATGAGATGCATCATTATGGGTCCCAGTAATAAAGCCTTGTTAGGTACCCATGTACAGCCACAATGCAAATATCTCACAACCGGAGAAAAGGAGAAAAACCCTATGGGAGAAAACTCCTCTCCAAAAGAGAGAACAAAACAAAAGTGAAAGGAAGGAGGACTCCTCAAGAGCCCCCAAGGACAACTTCCTTCACCCCTAACATCAATCGCAACTGAAGATAGCGAGGAGATGCCAAAGGTTTAGTGAAGATGTCTGCAACCTGCTGCATCGTAGGCAAATACTCCAAAGCAAGAACACCATCTTGAATGAGCTGCCGAATGAAGTGCATGTGGATCTCAATATGCTTAGTGCGTTGATGCTCCACTGGGTTGCGAGAAATATGTATAGCACTCTGGTTATCACACCAAAGAATAGTGGGTTTATCAATAGGAAAGCCAAACTCAGCCATCAACTGTCGAAGCCAAAGAACCTCTTGACTAGCCAAGACAACTCCTCGATACTCAGCCTCAGTTGATGATAATGCAATAGCAGTTTGCTTCTTGCAAGACCAAGCAACCGGACTAGAACCAAGACAGAAAACAAAGCCAGAAGTAGACTTTCTATCATCAACATCACCAGCCCAATCTGAGTCAGTGAAGCCCACAATCTCAGTAGCACCTGATGTGTAGTGAATGCCAAACTGTGTAGTGCCCTGAATGTATCGTAAAATACGCTTGGCTGCCTTCCAATGAATCTCATTAGGATCTTGAGAGAAATGAGAGACAAGACCAACGACAAAGGAAATATCAGGACGACTATGTGTTAAGTACAAAAGGCTACCAACTAGTTGCCGATACAAAGTAGCATCAAAAGATGGAGTAGTACAACTAGTGGACAACACAACACTTGACTGAAAAGGAGTAGGGGTTGGCTTGCAATCAGCTATTCCAAACCTCTGAAGCAAATCAAGAGCATACTTCTGCTAGAAGATAGAAATACCGGTAGAAGACTGATGTATTTGAAGACCAAGGAAGTAATACAACAAACCAAGATCTATAATATCAAAACGCTCCATCAAAGCTTGCTTAGTATCCTCAATCATGGCAGGAGAACTCCCTGTGAGAATCAAGTCATCCACATAAAGAACAAGAATGAGAAGATCCCCCCCATGCCTTTGAATGTAAACTGTAGGATTGGAGTGACATCTAGTTAATCCAGAAACAAGCAAGAAACTATCCATCTTCTCATACCAAGCTCTAGGAGCCTGTTTGAGACCATACAATGAACGTCTGAGCTTGCAAACAAGTGAAGGGTCTTGCACAAAGCCAAGTGGCTGCTCCATATAGATCTCCTCATGAAGATCACCATGCAAGAAAGCACTCTTCACATCCATCTGATACACTGACCAACCTTGAGATGCAGCAATAGAAAGCACAAGGCATATGGAATCCATCTTTGCGACAGGAGCAAAGGTCTCAGAATAGTCAATACCCTCAACCTGAGAAAAGCCCTTAGCCACTAGACGAGCCTTATACTTATCAATAGAACCATCAGATGCAAACTTGGTACAATACACCCACTTGCATCGAACCAACTTTCTTCCTTTAGGAAGAGGAACCAAATCCCAAGTATGATTCTTCATCAAAGAAGAATACTCCTCTATCATAGCACTATCCCATTATGGAACACCCGAAGCATCTGAAAACTTCTGAGGATCAGTAGAAACTGCATGACTCAAAAGACTGATACCTGAAGTGTGGGAACGAGTGGAACGTGTAGCTATGGGATCACCTACAAGAGAACCAACATCCTCAAGAAGTGTACAAGCCCATAAAGGTCGATGGGGTGCAGGTGGAGGAGAAGGAGAAGATGGAGTAATATCAACAACAAGATCGATACCAACATCAGGAACAACATCATTACAAGCATCATCATCATCATCTGGAAGCACATCCTCTGAAGAAGAACTAGAAAGAAGAGAGGGAGAGGCTTGTGATGGAGAATCCTTCGAAGTGAAAGACTCATCAAATTGAACATCACGATGAAAATGAACCTCTCGAGTGATAGGATTAAACAACCGATAACCCTTCACATCCTCACAATAGCCAACAAAAATGAATTGTTGACTTTTATTCTCCATTTCCTTGCGCCTACCATCTGGAATGAATGCCCATGCATCACTCCCAAATACTCAAAAGTAGGAAACCTTGGGCTTGACATGAGACCAAGCCTCCTTGGGAGTCATATTCTGCACTGCCTTATGGGGCATACGATTCTGAATGTAGTTGGCACAATTGACAGCCTCTACCCAAAATGCGGGAGCCATGGATCTAGATTGTAGCATACAATTGGCCATCTCCCATAAAGTTCTATTCTTCTGCTCAGCTACACCATTCTGTTGAGGAGTGTATGGCACTATGTGTTGATGAAGAATACCCTTAGTACTACAAAATTCTTGAAACGCCTGATTGACATACTCCCCCCATTATCTGTGCGAATCTTCTGAAGGGAATGTCCTGACTACTTCTCCAAAAATGCAAGGAAGGTCATGAAATGTCGAAGAACCTCATCCTTGTACTTCAAAAAATACACCCAAGTGCACCTAGAAAAATCATCAATGAAGGTGAGCACATACTTGGCCCCTGAAAAAGGAGTGGGGAATGACATGAGGTCACTGTGCACCAACTCAAGGGGTGCCGAAGCACATGTGGCCATACCCTTAGGAAAAGGATCCCTATGATGCTTGCCAAGCACACAACCTTAACAAACTCCATCTAAACAAGAGATCTGAGGTAGACCAATTACCAAATTTTGTGTGCTCATCTGCTGAAGATATCTATAATTCAGGTGCCCAAACCGTTCGTGCCAAAGCTTGCTTGTAGAATCTGCATGAGCAATAAGGGATGATCCTAATGAAGACTCAAATCCATCAAACCTATACAAACGGGCCACACAGTCAATTGTTCCTGTAGCAATGACCTTCTCAGGATCATGCATCTCTCGAATAGTCACATCAGTAGGAGAGAACTCAACAAGCCTTCCATCACCATGATTACAAATTTGATAGACAGAAAGCAGATTTTGTGAAATATCAGGAACAAGAAGAACATCATCAATGCTACCATCCTGCATATGAATTGAGCCTGTTCCCAAAACTGGAATTTGAGAAGAGTTCCCAACAGCAATATGTGAAGTAAGACTATTAGAAAGAGAATCGAGAAGATCCATAATATGAGTCATGTGATGAGAAGCACCAGAATAAAGAATCCAACTAGAACTGGTAGAGGACAAAGCTGTAGTTGAGAGGGCTTGCCCTTTTCCCGAAGAAGAAGACTTAGGTATGGCAAGATTATGCTTCCTCATAGCTTCCTCTAATGCGGCTAGCCTTGCAAAACAATGTGCATCATTATGCCCAGATTTTCCACAGAACGAACAGTTCTCCTTCTTCTTCTTAGACTTGGAAGTTGACTCGACGAAGTTAGAAGGAGGAGGTGGTGAAGGATTATGCTTCTGATCAGTCTTCACCTTAGGCTTGGAGGGAAACTCACCACTTGAAGACGAATCTATCTTGGGCTTCTTCTTATTCTTATCCTTGCCCTTGGAAGATTGAGCCATTAAAGCACAACTCTTAGGAAGAGCATCCATCTGAATCAACTTGGCCTGCTCCCTAGTCAATCGATCACAAAATTCCTCAAAAGTAGGCATCTTATGATCTTCCCCCATAGCATCCATAGTAGAATAGAAAGTAGAGGCAAACACTTGAAAGGGACCTCTTAGCTTAGATAGGATCAAAAAAATACACTCCTTATCTTCTTTGGCATGACCACATCCTTTTAATTGAGACAAAATCAGCTTGAACTGTGCAAGGAAATTCTGAATGGAGGGAAAAGATTCTGGAGAGAGAGAAGTGAGATCTGCTTCAAGTTGCAAGATCCTAAACTGATTGACCTTACCATACAACTCTGCAAGCTTATCCCACACCTCTTTAGGTGTTTTACACTCAACAATATGAAATAATAAATTTTCAGACACATGAAGACCTATGAGTCCTTTAGCCTCATCCATTTTGTTTCTATGAACAAATAGCTCAAATGTTTTTGTGAATTCAGGTTGGTCGGCATCCAATAATTGCCATAGACCACGAGATTGCAACAATTGTGACATTTTGAGCTTCCATGTGTGGTAGTTGTGTGGAGTGAGCAATTCAATCCTAGGGTCCAACATGGTATACAAAGGGACACAAAGGACTAAAAAGCAAGATACACGATACACCTCCCCCCCTTCCCAAAGAATAGTTACAAATTGATTTTACAATTCTCAAAACACCAAATTTTCCAAGAGATACAATAATAACAACTTGCAACTTCAAGCTAGTAAAAAAGGCATAAAATGACATAATTTCTAAAAACAACCTTGTCCATAGTGAAGATCATTGAAGCAGCTTTCCGAGGGTTGCTCGTTTGCTGAAAATAGACTCCGTTTGCAATAGTTGCACAAATTTGAAAAAATTGCCTAAAATAGGCAATTTTCAAAGCTCTCGGTCACACCATATGATCACCAAGTGCTCCGGCACCCTTACAAGCTGTGCCAAACTCCATTAAGGAAGTGCCAAGGAACCAAGGAGAATGGGCCACATAGTCGAGGTACTGCCAAGTCACCAAAGATGTAAGTGCCACATTAGCAAAGAGAACATGCTACACACAGCCCAAGAAAGTGCAAGAACTCGTAGGAATAAAGCAAGGACAAAACACGCCTGGTAGCCTGATAATAGAGTGGTAGCACAATGGGCTATTTAAAGCCTTAGGCGAACATCAACCTACCCAGTGTGGGACTAAAGCACTCCTCTATAGACAACGTAGATGGGCCCACAGGAACTCCTAATGCCAAAAAAGGCTTTAAAAAACATTAGGAAAGAAACTAAAGTTATCACGGCAAAAGTGAAGAAAAAAATGCAGAGTCAAGGAGACTGCGCATTCTACAGGAGATGAATCCTCTGGCAAGAGGCAGAAGCCCAAATTCAAAACTTCCTCCAAGCAGCAGGCTGCGCCCTGGTCGAATTAGACTCCAATGTCTCGCATCAGGTATCCTTGCCACCACTCGATTTGATGCAAAAATTTAGCTGTTATGAACAGCTTGGTTTGTAATGCAAAAAGCCTGCTAGTGAAGAACGGCCAGACAGAAACAAGAAGGGCATTCTCCAACAGCGATCTCCAAAATTGTTATGGATCTGGTGAAAACTCAATGGGTAGAAAGGGCTTCAGTCACAGTAGCTCTGATACCATGTTGATGCACCCAGAAGCCTGTGCTACAAGCCAAAATAGCCAAACAATGAGAAGCAACCAAAAAAAAGCTATTTCGCCATTCGATGTGAATGAGATGATCATAAATGTACAAAGGGCCCTGTATAAATAAGCAGGGAAAGATGCAAGAAACATGTGGAGAAACTGGAGAAGATATCATGGGAAACATGCCTGCAGCAGGTGACCGCCCAAAGTGAATGCTCCAGACCAAGAAAAAATAAATGCACACCTACGATTATAAATGCCAAGTTGGACTTTAAGAAAATGCATGATGAAAAACATGCATGCTAACACATATCCTATACTTTTTTGTGTTGTCAATTCAAAATAAAATATTATAGATCCACAAATTCTATTATTATAGTAGTTAACAACGGAAATAAATATATATATATATATATATTTAATATTAAAAAATAATTTGAAATCTATAAAGTATATTTTTTTGATGAATAGGTAGTTATCTATATTAAATTAAGATAAAGATACATATTCACAAAAAATATGGGTGGTAAGAAGGCACACCCTGAGAGTCATATGGGCAGTGCTCAGAAAAAGCAAAAAATCACATGGGCTAAGCCCGGAAGTCCAAGACTACAAAACATATAAAAAGAGGGCCTTAAGTGGCCAAAGCAGTGCCAGTAGAGCCAGGAGAGTCTTTGTCATCCATGTTTTTTCCCCATACATCAGTGGGGTCTAGAGTGATGTCCAGAGGAGAACTCCAACCATCATCAGCATCTTTTTCCTTTTCTTTATCTTTATCCTCACGCTGAGGCGAGATCGCAAGCGCCTTTTATATAAAAATTAGATTAAAAATTAAAATAATTTCTTATATTAAAAATAGTATTATTATTATTTTGTTTCATAATCTAAAAATAGAAAGAAATATATTTTTAGTTTTATTTAAAAAAAAGTATTTTACATTTTAATCATTAAATATTATTGTCTCAATATATATACAATTAGTGTCTACAAAAGCCTTTCAAACATCTCTTATTATTTCTCTTTCTAAGTTGTCATTTGACTCTATAAAATGTAGTTTACAGATATTTGAAATTTAATGTTTCCCTACATTTCATTATTCTTCATTGAATTTCTTATATGTTGGTGGTTCCAAGTAATGGGATTTTGAAAGACATCTACAAAAATGTGAATGTAGTTGTGATTAGAAACATATTTTACTTGAAGTGTGCTTATTAAACATGTAAAAAATAATTATTATTGCATTAATATTTATTTTTTAAAAGAATTGAGTATAAATGAACACATTAAATGAGATGGATGCTAGAAAATGTGAAAGATAAATCTAGTAGAACTCAATCTCATGCTCATGAAAGACTAATATAAAAACAATCTCAATATAAATATTTAATCATCCTCAAATGTGTGTATATATATATGCTATATATGCTATCAAATTTCAATGATTTTGTTATTTGTGAAATATTTAGAAGTGAATATGAGATTTTATATGTATAGAATTTTTAAATAATTAAATGTAATGTAAAATAGTAATATTTATAAAATCATTTTTATAATTGTATATAGAATAAAACTATAAAATGACTCATATCTAATAAAATAAAATATTTTTTTAATAAATAAAATAAAGTAAAGAATAAAATAAAATAAAATGAATTTTAAATAATTTTAAATAAAATAACCCAAAACACATATCACTCCATATTTTAAAAATACATAAATTTAAACTAAATATACTAATTACCAAATTTCTAAATTTTATTCAATATGATCTAATTTCACTAAGTCTTAAAAAATATTTAAAATATAAAATTTATATAAAAATAGTTCATATTTTTTTGAACGATTACCAACTTTTTTATGAATATAAATGTCTAATGAATATTATAACTATTTAATCATCGTTTACTATAAAAATATAGTTTAATTTTCTACCTCCGTGGGCTTTCTCTATATATTAATTTTTTTTATAAATATATTGTTAAATCCAAATGATATCATTATTTTTAAAACTAAATAATTAACTGTTATAATTATAAAAATTGATTGATTATATTTAATTAAAATTTTGTCACATGCATCGATTAATTTTATATAACTCGTAAACAAATAAACATTGCATTAAAAATCAAATTATTCGCTATTCATATACTTTTTTGAATAAATTTATATAAATATAGGTACCTCTTGACCATTCCTATATAATTTTATATAACTCATAAACAAATTATTCGTGATTCATATTATTTTTTGAATAAATTTATATAAATATAAATACCTCTTGAACATTCTTATATAATTTTATATAACTTGTAAACAAATAAAATATTTCATTAAAAACCAAATTATTTGAGATTCATATAATTTTTTTTTGATAAATTTATATAAATATAGGTACCTCTAGACCGTTCTTATTTGTTATACCTATGGTGCATTTACTTTTGTAGATAGGGCTGCCTATGGCATCGCGTAACGGTTTTAATAATTGTTCTCCAAACAATAATATTGGAAAAATATGGAAACTATAAGTACGAGAGTATTTATGATTTCAATCCCGATGAAAAGCTAACTCCCGTAGCCAGAATCCACGCATCTTCAGAAATGAATTGGCCTACAGTAAACTTGGAGGCTTCGCTCGCACTGGTTATGACATGATAACCAGGCCAATTCACACGGCCAGAGGTGGCGCAGCCACCTCCGCTGTTGTCGTACTCGGCAAAATATAATGTCTTCAGAGCAAAGTTTCCCCTGCATTCTAACCAACCAGCGGGAGCGATCAAATCGTCAAGAATAGAGTGCATGAACACAACACGAGCGTATTTCCCCCACGGTCTTCCCAGGTATGTGTTGATGGACGCTATCATGGGTTGTAGATCAGGTGCAGCACTTATTCTACAATTGTGGATGGAAATTCCAGTCTTTTCGTTGGGATCTGATCTTCCTTGGGCAGTTGTCACGTTCTTCTGGTAGCTCAGAGGGCGTCTGACGATGATGTTGCTGTTCTGAATGACCACCGCCGCATAGCCGAAGATGAAATCCACAGTGCCGTAGATATCGACTTTGCTGTAGAATTGGCGAAAGGTGAAGACACACAAACTGTCTTGATAGCCTTTGATGCTGCAATCGTATACCACCGAGTGGTCAGAGCCAACTCGAAGTGCAACGGCTTGGAACTTCTGAGGCCCTGCTGTGTTCTCGAACGTCATATCTCTTGCGATGAATCCGTCCCCAGAAACAGCTTTAGACAACAAAGCAATCACATAATTTAGTTTTCACAGTTTTAAGACTGAACTCTTTCTCTAGTTAATGAAAAATTCTTACCCACAGTTGCAGTTTGGAAGGTAGTGACACCGTCTGCTACGCTCTTGCTTCCACTTACAACAGTCTTATCTTTGCCCTCGCCAACGAACATCAAATTAGTTTTCTAGCTGGGTATGTCGACGTTCTTCTTGTAAAGTCCAGCCTTAATGTAGATCACGTATGTCTTGCTGCTCTGCTGTGGCGCGGCGTTAACTGCTTCTGCAATTGTTCGGTAGTTGCCAGAGCCATCTTTAGCAACCACCACGTTCGCTTGAGCTGCCAGGCTTGACGATTGCAACAGATTCCTGTCTCTAGCTCCCACCCATTCTGGAAATTCATCTTTAGTTACATCACTATAATGGGAAGAAAGATCTCCAATTTGTTCATCTTTAATTGATAGCAAACGGCAATTTCTCCTAGAGAAGTTGGAGAGCTTGATCATGGAAAGAGAATTGCTCAGCAATTCTGATAAATTAAGGGTTCTTGATGACATGATAGCTGCAATAGTACTGGTTGCAGTCAAATTGAAGTCACGAAAACCGTTCAAGCAGGTGTCCTGGTTTGTCAACGCTGCACTCAGCCATATTGGAACTTCGTCGGTGTTGATAGGGCCCTTATTCAAGCTCATGGTAAGGCGATATACGCTATATTAGAAAAGTGCCAGACAAACCTGCCAAGCCCCGTGCTGTTTTTCATCCATGGTATGATTGTGCAGAGTGGCAGCAAAGTCGCGGGCAGTTTGTGCCCCTTGCTAGCTTACTTGTACTGGCAGGTTAGACAGATCGTCAAGCGTGGGCCTCCGATAAGCAGGATAGAACGCCATAGATGAGACGCAGCCGATGGGATAGCGAGTCGGACGACATGCCCACTTCACCATCGTTTTCCAGTCTTCATGATATTCCCGATTGGCGTTAGTGACGAGGGAGGCCTCAACTGGCAGAAACAACAACACAACGATTATCAACGTCAGAGATTTGGTTTTTGAGTTTTGATTTTGGTTTTTCCAGTCTCCGAGGTAACTCTTTAGAGTAGTTGTCATCTTACTCAAAGACTGGATTGACAAAGCTTGACGATGCCGATTACAAATACCAATTTATTTGACAAATACAGTCCTAATGAATGCAGCACAGAGGCTTTTCAAGCAGAGGATATCGGCCTGAATCATTCAGCACTGTTTATAGGCAGAGACTGTTCGGATGTGAAGTCCGAACGCTTCATCTTCAACCGTTTGAGATCCCTTTGAATGCGAAGAGGAAAGGGTTTTGGACTCTTTGTCTTCATTGACAAGTCGAATGAATTGGTGTTAATCATAAAGTGAAGAAATCCACTTTCTCGTGAATGTAGTCAATTTGGTAAACCGTATAAAATTCTGTATCTTGTTATTTCTGTTTTCTGTTTATATTGTTGGGAAGTGATGCATGAGCCTCACCGCCATGCAATTCACTGAGGATGCCAAACAATTGGGGTTTTTGATAATTGTTTGTAACTGCATGTTGACTATAACTGTCATGTGCAGTCTTATGTTTAGATAATCTATTTTAGTCTCATTCGTTCAAAAGGAGGAGATTATGCGTGTTTTATCAGTGCGAGATTGTTGACCATAGAAAATAATTGTAACATTTGTAAAGTTGCCAAAGAAAGCCACCCGCTTGATTGGAGGTAGCAGAAAGTTTTTGTTGACAAGAGATCACCGATAGATCGGAATGTTTGCTGTAAGCCACCTATAGATCGTAGTGTTGAAGATTGAGAATCTGTTGCAGCAAAGTTAAAAGGAGTCTCTGTTTGAACAAATCATCAGTATTAGAAAGTAGCAGCCCCACGAAACACAAGAAATCGCAAGAAAGATTGTTATATTGAGTGAAGTTAATGTGAAGTTATTCATCAACAAAGGAGGAAATCACAGTCAAGTGAAAGTGTGCAAGGTGAGTTTAAATTTTTTGTTTCAATGGGAAAAATTGGTAAGAAGGTGAAAAAAGAAACTTCAAAGTTAAAGTGTGAGAAAGATAGTTTGATAGAAGATTTGTGTGAAGTTGCTTTCAATAAAGAATGTGAGATGAAAGGTCAAGATGCGTCTGAAACTAAAGAGTTTGATGCTTGTGATGCTAATAACAAATGTTGGTTTGAAAAGAGTGTTGGTTTGAAAATTATAAAGAAACTGGGATATGAAGGAAAAGGTTTGGGAAAACATGGGCAAGGAATGAGAGAGCCCATTCAACTAGTTGTGAGGCCAAAGAATGAAGGCCTGGGATATGGTGAAAGAGACGAAAATAATGTAACAAGTGTTACAGGTTCATGCAAATCACCTAAAAGTATGGAGTTTAAGGAATGTTCTCATTGTCATAGGGGAGGACATAAAAAGAAAGAAATGTTGGGATCTTCATCCTTGCACAATTTGTGGGTTGAAGAATCATTTAGAAAAATCATGTTGGAATAGAGAGTGGAGTGGACAATTTGAGAAAGATTGGAACAAAAAGTGGAGTTGACAATCTGAGAAAGATTGTATGAAGATTAATTATGGATGGATTGATAGATCCATTTGGAGAAAAGTTACATGTATGTTTAAGAGGTTGTATAAGCTTAAATGTTGGCATGTTAAAATAATGGTTGTCAAACAAAGTTTGAAGGTTTGAGTCAAGTGGGTGATGACTTCTAGTTATGATTGGCACATTGAAAGGTGTCATGTAATTTGAAAGACTATGAGTCTTCTCTATATTAGAGAAAGGAAGGGTAAACCTTGTGATCTCTCAAGAGGGAGAGAAATGAGTAAGAGGGTACTTAATTTCTACAAGAAGGGTACTAAGAGAGTCTATAAGACTAGAGTGAAAGTAATCTTGCACACTGAGTTGTTCAAGTTCAGTTTACAAAACTTCAAGACCATATTGTGAGTCTTAATATTAAAGGGGAGTATGTTGGGAAGTGATGCATGATACTCACTGCCATGCAATTCACTGAGGATGCCATGTAGAGTTATTAGTAAACAATTGGGGCTTTTGATAATTGTTTGTAATTGCATGTTGATTGTAACTATCATGTGCAGTCTTATGTTTAGACAATCTATTTTAGTTCAATGTTTGCATGAACTATATTTAGAATTGTAATTAAAAACCTCTATAAAGAGAGGTGAGATGTAAATGACTTAATCGTCAGAGAAATAATAAAGTTGAGGCTGTGTGTTTGTGTTTAAATCTATTCTTTCTTTTGTTGTTACTATTTCTTGTTTCTTTGTCTTTGTGCTTTAAGAATCTACATATATTTTGGTAGATTTATGGTGTTCATTTATATGTTTTAATTTAACACTTAGTGTTAGATCCAAATTTTTTTGGGAAAATCGAGATAAATGGAAAATTGAAAAACTCAATTTCAGAGCATGAAAGTTGCAACTTGAAGTTTTTTTAATTCAAAAGGATCTTTCAATTATGTTAGAAAGAAAATAAAAAAAATAATTGCAACGTCGAATGAAAATTGGGACAAATTGGATCGGAAGACAATGGCTATGATCATCTCTTTATCATTTGACTCTGTAAAGTATATTTTACATATATTTGAAATTTAATATCTCCCTACATTTCATTTTTCTTCATTAAATTCTCTATATGTTGATGGTCCCAAATAATGGAAATTTTAAAGGCATCTAGAAATATGTGAAGGTAGTCTCACATTTACCAATAAATTTAACTCTCATTAAAGGATGTTAATGCCACTTTCCTATCATCACTATTACAAGCCTCAAAGAAGAATCATACATTGATCTATTACTCCTAAAATACTAACTA
The DNA here is from genome assembly GCA_007258455.2 of Sequoia sempervirens. Taxonomy (NCBI): domain Eukaryota; kingdom Viridiplantae; phylum Streptophyta; class Pinopsida; order Cupressales; family Cupressaceae; genus Sequoia; species Sequoia sempervirens. The sequence goes on from VDFB02006418.1 coordinate 24,669, forward strand.
CAATATATTATTTATTTTTGACATAAAATACTATTCCTATCATCACTCTTATAAGCCTCAAAGAAGAATCATACATAAAATTTTGGTTTCGCACAAGACATGAAACTCATGTATAAAGCCATAAAATGGAATCACAAAGCATTAAAATAATTTAAACTGTAAACATAAATAAATCTAGATCAAAAAACAAATCTATGCTGTACATAATTATTCTCAAAGGAAGCACCAAAGTTTAATATTATTCTTGTGGAAAAGATAAGTAGTGCATGTTGGTGAAAATAGTGACTTTATCTAACTAGTTGGCTTTTTCCATACTTAGAGAGAGTCCTATTCACATTGCTTAAGTATCCACTTAGGGACTTCTATAGTTTTTTCTCACCTCATGTGGTTGAGACATGTTTCTTCACTTGTGAGAAACCTCTTAAATACACATTTGCCACTCATAGAAACTTGTAATATGAGTTAACAAGTGTTCCATCATTGGAGGGGTAGTCAGTCATTGGGTTCAACTTGCCTACCTTCACGACCTTGCCTATATATGCAATTTTTATATGTACATTCAAATGGTCTCTTGATAATTTCATTAGGTTATTTGTGTGCATGTATTTTATGGAAGTTTCTGGATTTTTCTTTATGATCTTGAAAATCATAATAGTGCCATCATTAAAAAAAAAGGTAGGGCATCAACAATGCTAATGTATTTTCCACATTTAAAAAAATATTGAGATACACAACCCTCCCCTCTAAAAGAAGACACTATCAAGCTCCAAACTAGGATTTTCTCTAAGTTATAAAATCCCATTAGCTTAATGTATATGATTTTTTCTTAAATTTTATCCATAAGGATTTCTAAAATTAAACCATGGATCTTATCTTTCATTAATTTCACAACACAAACTAAATAATATATAAAAATTAGTCTATTTCCTTAAACCATATATAATAAGCTCTTGTAAATCACAAATATTTGTTTTATAGGAAATTATATGTAAAGAAAAGAGTGTTTAAACTTAAGCCCCAAAATAGAATAAAAATACATCCCACCTAACATAAAATCAAACATATAAACAATTAACCTAATGAATAATACCTAACTAGTACTCTTATAAAAAATAGAAAATAGTAATTTACGTAAATGTTGGCTTGTTTCATGCGTTTCAATGGCCTCTTGTTATACTATCCATACTTTGTGCCTTCAATGATTCAATTGTCCAATTATCACTATCTACAAAACACATATCTAGATCTCACTCTTGTCTAGAGATAATTATTTATAATATATACTAAATTACTATTTTTACACACACTCACATATATATATATATATATAGTTGTTGATTATGCATCCAAAAATTGAAAAATGTATCTTGTGTCATGAGTCATAAAAAATACGCAAACCAAAATCCTACCCAATCACAAAGCATAAAACTATTTTGTTAATATTTGAAAGAAAAATTATATAATTGTTTGGAGGAAAACATTGACCTAAAATAACATTCAACCTAAAAATAAATAATAATTGATTAAGTATACTAGAACTACTAACTTGTTAAAATGTAGCTTGACAATAATTCCACTGGAAGTAACTAATAATGTAAGTCTTTCTAAATTAGTAATCATTATTTTATCTAATATGTTAAAACGAGATAATTTTTTATTTATTCTCTTGATCTAATAGATTTTAGGTACATTCAAACATGTAGAGATATTTTCAAAGATGATGAACTTGAAAATTCATATCCATCAAAGTCAAAGTCATTATCTAAAACATTTCTTAATAAATTAAGGGGATAAATATAAAATAAATTTGAACTATGAACCTTTTCTTTAAACTTTAAAACTTTCAAACAATTATAGAAAGATAATAATTATACTTTTAAAAATATTATTAAATAATTTTTTATTTCATCAAATCTAAATAAATAATAACAAATATATTTTTCTCAAACTACTAGCAACATTTTCTCAAACTTAAATACCAAGCTAACATCATAAATATTTAATCATCCTTCAACACTAGACTATAATCTATTATTATACTACACCTTTATTTAGATATGACTCATAAAATATACTACGAAATCAAGTGGCTCCATTATTTTTAGAACACTTCTTAATGAGCTATAAATAGAGGCAAATACTAGTTTTAGTTGAATCATTTACATGTATGGACTTTCAAACAATTAAACGAAATGAAAAAATATTAAATTTCCAAAAAATTGTATGGCTATCTTGTTTCATCAAAAGTATTGAAGTGCATTAAGATACCTCTAAAAGCATTTTGTGGTTATTTTGATCACTAATAACATTGTTAGAAGTCTAGATAACCAACCAAAATTAAAATTATAACTATTTAATGATCTTCAAACATTAGATAATGGAATATTATGTATATATTAAAAATATGATATGAAACATGTTATCAAATCTAAATGGTTTTATTATTTTTGAAATATTTAGAAGTAAATAAAATATTATATGTATACAATTTTTAATAATTAAGTGTAATGTACAAAAAAAACTGAGAAAGCTTTTATAATAATAATCAAACACAAAGTATTATATTGTGATTATATATATAAAAACTAAAATATAATAGATATATATTTAAGAGAAAACTAAAATTATAAAATAATTCTTAAATAAATGTAATAAATTTATAATTAATTAATTAATTAATTAAACAATCTAAAACAAATATCTCTCAATATTTTTTAAATGTATATATTTGAAATATCTATACTAATTACTAAATTTCTCAATTTTATTGAATATTATCTAATTTCACCAAATTTTAATAATATTAAAAAAAATATATAATTTATATAAAAAATATATAATTTTTTTAAAACTACTACCACATACTTTTTTAATTTAAATGTTCAACTAATATTATAATTATTTAGTCATCCTCTAATAGAGAATTATAGTTTACTACTCTAATCCTCCCCTACCTATCTCCGTATATTAAAAAACATTCTATAAAATATATAGCTATATCCAAAGATTTCATTATTTTTAAAATTAATAATTAATTCCACACATTTCATTGAGATTTGGTCTTCATTGGGAAATTATTGTGTTCTTCTATCACTTGGAGGGTGTTTGACCACCCTCTGAAAATGAATTCCACAATGTCATACATATTGGCTTTGCCATAGAATTGACAGAAGGCGAAGACATACAAAATATTGAAAATGGCTATGGTAGGAAATGCTATTTATAGAGCCATTGACTTCATATCCTATAATTTTTTGTGCTTCCAATTGAAAATAAAATATTATAGATCTACAAATTATATTATTATAATTGCTAACAATGAAAAAAAATCATATATATATATTATTATTAATACTAAAAATTCATTTGAAATATATAAAGTATATTTAAACAAGAGCTACAAAGTAGCAAAGTTCCTACCAAAATATTCAAGAATAGACCTGTTTTAATTTTTTGTGTCTGTTATGTTTTAGCAACAATGTTGATAATATAATAACTTTATAATAATCTTGAAATTTGTCAATTTTTTTGTTTATTTTATAGTTGACACTATTGTAATATTTGCAATAAATGTTGAAGATTGAGGAACTTTGTGATTCTACATTTAATGTAAGGTTTTTGCCTAGTAAATTTTATCACATGTAATGTCATGGCGTACAATGGAAATTGCAAAGTAGGTGATTTTTGACAATACAAATAACAACACACCTTGAAACAATAATGATTATGAATAAATTAAGGAAACAAAATAAGTACATAAAAAGAAAGTCTTCATTGTTATAAGCTATCAAAATATCCTCTGTTTCTACCAATACATTAGAATTTAATGTTTTCTATATAATCTTGAGATTCAATTCCCTAATCCCAAACACTTGCTTTGGAAATGAAAGAGTGTTCCCAACAAATGTTATTTTTCCTACTCCTGTTGAGTTTAATGACCTATCATGTCTTCATTTCTTTAGTGTTGAGAGCAAAATTTTGGAGTATGTTATATGACTGAATGATATCTAGGTGTTTGGTGCAATCCAACTATATCTTTTTATTTTTGTTGTTGAACAACTATTTAGGGTTGAAAATTTGCTCAAGTATAGCATTCCCCTTTGCTATCACAGTTGTGTCTTTGTTCTTGCACTTAAAATAAAGTGAACAAAAGTTTTCTTCATTGATTTTGTCTAAAAGAAAATTTACACATCACATTTGTTTGTCTTAGGTAGAATCATTTGTCATTACATCTATTTTGTTGGAATCCCAAATATGGGCCAATTGGGCTACAAGCTGGACTTTTGTTCATCACATTGGACTACAAGACAAATGTGGTGAGCTAAGATATTTCTTGCTTGCACTTAACCATAATCTATGTGCAATTATTTATATACACATCACTATAGGAAACTGCTAAATGGTATTAGAATACAATTGGTATAAAAGTATGGAAAAAAAATGTCCTATAGTGGATGTAAAACTTGCAAAGTATACAACATATATCCAACAAAAAATGTTCACCTTGTGTTGCCTTTGCCACATTGAAAGCTTAACATTTAATTGAACATGCTATGATTTTTCTAAGTGGTGTTGCACTTGGTGTCAGAATTTTCTTTTGGCATCCTAAGAGGTAGTACTAATTTTATATCCTAAGTCATTCATGGCATCCTACAAAACCTTCTTGTCAACACGTGAAAACTACATGATAGATAGTTAATCAACTGAATTACCACAATAAACAATAGAACTAATTGTGCCAATCATTACAATTTGTAGTTGCATGGTTTAAAAATTAACCATTTTGTATTTTACTGCTTCTGTATTCTATCAATTATCCAGGTCATGCAAGGATTACTTTTAGAATTGAAGACTAGGTGATTATTAAAACTTATTTCCCCATTTTTTTGTCAAAAATCAAGTAAAATTCATGATTTCCTAGCATGCATTTCATGTTCCACAATATAATACTCTTTTATTTGTTCACCATTAATACCTAAAATTTCTACAGACATTCAACCTATTTATCTAAAGAACTCAGTAATTTATTATCAATAAAATTATCACATAAGCCATTGTTAATAAGAGCTATGGATCTTATGCCTTTAATCTTTTACCTCCCTCATATTTTGATACTATGGAGAACCTAGGAAGCTTAAAGGAATTGAGGAAGACTGTAAGAGTATCTTATAGTTTAGGGCCTTCCAAATTTACACGTCAATCATCCTCTCTAGCTAAATCTTCTGGGTCACCTTCCATCTTCATGAGATCCTCATTTGAAATTTCAAAATTTGAATTCATTTAAGTTTTGACAAAGCCCCAAATTGAATACTTTTTAAAATAGGCATAGCAACTATATGCCATTGAGAGATCTTCTCTACCTACAAAATTGCTTGATGAAATTCTCTCAAATAATATACCATTGTGCCTTCTTATTTTCTTGAGGCCCATGAAACAATCTTATTCTAGGAGGCATTGAAAAAAATTTATAAAGAGGTGTTTAAAAGCTCTTCCAACTAGTTATGTTTGGGTGGCCAACATGCTCATCCTCCTCTATATAATGGCTCAGATACTTAAATACTTAAATCAATTTAATTTAACATTCAACATGAATCAAATTCTGGACAAAATTTTGAGGTGTAGTTGTAATTAATGGCTCAGATACTTAAAACTATCAGTATAGAAAAAAAGAAAAAACATGAATAAGTTGCAATTCAAAAAAGGTATTTACTAATTATAGAATTGTCACAATGATTTTGATGTGTAGTGGAAATTAATTGATTAGGAAATAAAGTTCTTAACTCAAATTGATGAGTCTAAAATATATCTTGAATGAAAGCTCTCAATTGATCAAACACATTTGTAAAATGTTGTGATCAAATTGTTAATTGATTATTTTGTTGTAATTGGAAGACATTGTAACTAGCCAAATAAAAATTCAATCACAACATGTTGTATTTACTATTAAATGATAAAACATTCAACTAAAAAAAATGAAAAATCCATTGCACTAAATACCAGAAGTTGATACAAACATAGTATAAAGAAAATGTTTTCTATCTAGAAAGAGACCATTTGGCATCAAAAAACTATATATTTTCATTCACAACAGTGTCAAATAATCTTCATAACCAATTTAGAGATTATTGCATAATTTAAGAACCCACACATGCCTTCATTAGTCTTCTAGCCTGAATTATTTCAATAAAACTCCAGAGTCACAAAAATCTTGAAGAGAGCTTGCAAGACATTCTATATTGAACATAACACAATGGCATAGATTTTTAGACCATGATATAGGTTTAGTTCACCTAAATCTGCATAAATTTGCATAGAAGAATTTGACCACATAATTTTTTTTTCTCTCACGATGACAACTTTAAAAGCACGTATTTGCAAGTTGCCATATGTCTTATCTAAATGAATGTATACAATACTGGCATAAATATGACAATAATCACTACAAGGATATGCTATTTACATAGAAATTTTGAAGTTGATCACAGACTTCTTAATACACATAAGCTTAATCAAGAAACATAAACGTGCTAGAACAACAAATACACAAGTCATAATCACAAAAGAAACTTACTCTTAAAACTATGCTAGTTTGAATTATTGAATAAGATTGATAAAAATGTGCAGTAAGAAAATCTAATCCAATTAGGTTAATACATTTCCTACCTAAACAAGCCAAGACCTATTTTCGTTCAAGTCGGGCAAAAAGACTAAAACTATTCCATGACAACTTTAGCACCCAAATCCTTCATTTTTGCAATTATCTGCTCAACCTCTTCTTTAGGAATACTGATAGATTGAAGGTAGAGCAAAGACAATAAGACATAGAAAACAATGAGATAGAGATAAAACTAACATTAGAGAACTCAAAAATCTGAGTGCTGCAGAGACTAGTTCATTACTTTCATTTATAGGCAAATACATATTAAATGTTGAATATACTGTAGCAAGAGTTAGCTGAAATATTTATGAGGATAGGTGAGAGGATTCAACACAAGTAGCATGGAAGATGTGGGTCGGTGCTTGGTCAGAGATGACATGAGTTTGGTCTATGCTGACAAACTTTGGACCATAATTAATTTACCTTCCAACATCCCCCCTATAAATTAATTATGATAATTACTCTAATTTTCCCCACATATTCTAAAAATATGGGTCTTGGCCTAAAACCTTATTAGGTACCCATTTATAATTACTCATGCACTACTATAATAGGAGCTATCTTAAGTTGTAACAAGTCTCTAATATAGAAATTTTTTATAATAGGAACTGCTTTTGTAAATATGTCAGTGATTTGATCTTTTGTTCCACAAAATTGTAGCTCTATTACTTGAATTTCAATAAAGTCATGAACAAAATGATGATGCACTTCTATATGCTTAGATCTGGCATGATATACAAGAATTTTTGCTAGCTTGATAGTGCTTTGATTATCACAAAATATTATAGTAGGAGAGTCTTGCGGATGGTATGTGTCTTCAAGTAGTCTTCTAAGCCATAATGCTTCTTGAGATGCCTTTGATGAACCAATATATTTAGCCTCTATTGATGACAGGGACACTATTGCTTGCTTCTTGCTGCTCCATGAAATTGGCCTAACCCAAGATGAAACATATATCCTGAAGTTGATTTCCTATCATCAATGTCACCTGTGTAATCAGAATCTGTATATCCAACTAAAGTAGGCTCTCCTCCATATTTGTACTCAATTCCAAGTTGATAAGTTCCTTTAATATATTTTAATATTCTCCTGCTACTTTCCAATGCTCAATGTGTGGATCTAACATGTACTTGGATACAATATCAAATGCATATGGAACATCTAATCTAGTTATAGTAAGATACAAAAGACTCCCAACAAGTTGTTGATACAATTTTCCATCCACCTTCTTTTGAGTAGAGTCAACACTCAATTTTAATCCTACTTCACATGGTGTATTAGATGCTTTACAATCACTCATATTAAATATTTTCAATACATCAAGAGAATATTTAGTTTGAGAAAGCGTGATCCTTCCTTCTTCTTTCCATACTTGCATACCCAAAAAGTAGTGCATCAACCCTAGATCAGTTATTTCAAAAGCTTGTTTGATTTGATCCTTGGTTCTTTCAATATTATGTGTGTAATCTCCTATAATAATCAAGTCATCCACATATAATACAATAATAACAACTTTATCATCACTATGTTTTACATACACATTTGGATAAACTTTACTTCTTTTGGATCCCGCATCTATAAAGTACTCATTTAATTTGGAGTACCATGCCCTTGGAGCTTGCTTAAGACCATATAATGATTTTTTTAATCTACACACTAGATTTTCTTCACCACTTTTAAAAAATCCTAGTGGTTGTTGCATGTAAATTTCTTCCTTAAGATCACCATGTAGAAATGTACTTTTTACATCCATTCAAAAAAAATTCTAATCAAATTTTGTAGCTAAAGCAAATATTGTATGAATTGAACTCATTTTAGCCACTGGAGGAAAGGTTTCAGTATGGTCAATACCTTCCATCTATGAGAAGCCTTTAGCCACTAGCCTTGCCTTATATTTTTTAATAGCTCCATTTGATGTGAACTTTATTTTGTAGGTCCACTTACAACCAACCACACTTTTACCTTTTGGAAGAGTTGTCAATTCCCAAGTTCCATTTTTCATCAAAGGATTGTATTCATCTTGCATTGTTGTTTCCCACTCTTCTTTTCCTTTTACTTCCTCATATGTACTTGGAGTGTCAACCTGCATCACCCTAGTCATAAGAGAATAGTTAGCAAACATATTTCTAGGACCTTCTTGGTATATTTATTGAATGCTTCTAGTCTTATGTGTGTTTTCATCAACACTTTCACTTGATTCTTCAACTTGTGTTCCTTCTCCTCCCACATAAGATTGCACACCTTGATTTTGATCATTAGTATAAATTGTATACTTACCTTCTTCAATCAATATTGGAAAATAAGATAATGTAGGAGATTGATTACTTTCAATATATTCATCAAACCATACATTCCTTTTGATATGGATTTCATTTGTTTTAGGATTATATAACCTATATCCTTTTGACTCCTCACTGTACCCAACCATTATGCACTTCTTACTTTTCTTTTCAAGTTTGTTCCTTCTTTCATCAGGAATGTGAGCATATGCATTACAACCAAAGACTCTAAAATGAGATACTATAGGCTTTCTACCACACCATGCCTCTTCTGGTGTTATGTTCAAAATTTCCTTAGTAGGTGTTCTATTCAAAATATAAACTGTAGTAAAAATTGCTTCAACCCAAAGTTTAGCTTCTATATTTCTAGAATGAAGCATGCATCTAGCTATTTCTATTATAGTTCTATTTTTTCTTTCAGCAAGTCCGTTTTGTTGGGGTGAGTAGGAGATAGTTGATTCCTTCTTTATACAATGTTGTTTACAAAAATCTAAGAAAGCTTTGTTCATATATTCCATACCTCTATCTGTTCTTATTATCTTTAGAGATCTTCCACTTTGATTTTCACTCAATGCCTTAAACTCTTTAAACTTATCAAACACTTTATCCTTCCTTTTTAGAAAATATACCCAAACTCTTCTAGTATAATCATCAATAAAGGTGAGGGCATACCTTGATCCTGCAAGTGATGGTGTTCTAAAGGGACCCATTACATCACTATGAACCAAATGTAAAGGAGATTTTGCTCTCCATGATTTACCTTGTGGGAAACTTTCCACATGTTGTTTTCCCATAGCACATCCTTCACACACCTTGTGACTTGATGAGATTTTTGGAAGCCCATGTACCGTATGTAGTTTCTCCATAAGCTGGAGACTTTGATAGTTGATATGTCCCATATGCTCATGCCATAACCTACTCATATCATCATATTTGGAAATAGCACACATATTCTCATCTCCACCTTTAGAAAGAAATTCTTGAAATTTATATAATCCATTCTCCATTTTACCAATTGCAGTCACTCCATAATTATTGTTTACATCCTTGATTAAACATTTTTCATTGTATAACTCTATTTTATATCCTTGGATTGCAATTTGAGATACAAAAAGAAGATTTGTTGTTAAGTCAGGAACTAGCTTCACATTTGTAAACATGCCATTATCAACTTTAACATTTCCTATCCCTTCGACTTCTAAAGCACTATTATTTCCCAAATATATTTTTTCTACATTACTCTCATTTAATGATTCTCTTTCTTTAACTTGACGTTTTTCTTCTTGTACTAGCTTAGCACACAAATCTTCATATTTAATACTTTTTAATTTATCTGTAGTATCTAGTCCCCTTATGAATGATTGATAAGATCTTAGAATACTTTGTAATATTAGTTGCACAAAATTTGTATCATCTACATTCTTTCCAAGAGAAGTAAGCTCATTTTTCTTTTCCTTAAATTTACTTAGATGATGGACTAATTATTGTGAACTTGAAAATTTCATATTACATAACTCGATGGTGAGAGTTAGGATCCATACATAACCTAAATTTTGATATATTTTTTTCAAAATATCCCATACTTTAACTCCACTTCTTTCATTGCAAACTTCTGGAAAGACTTCCTCTGAAAGTGTAAGCTTGATTAATGCTGTTGCATTTTTGTCTCTTTTATCCCAATCTTCTTTATCTTTTCTAGGACTTGTTGGTCTTTGTTCACTGCCAGTAACAATCTCATAACAATTTTGAAGTGTTCAAGCAATCTCTATATGAGATACCCAATCATAATAATTTTTTCCAATTAATTTAACTGCAGGAAAAGAAATGCCAATAGAATCCATTATATCAAATTCCCTCCTTTTTGGTTGAGAATGAAACAAACTTAAAAATCCTTAATGCCCAAATAAAAATTTCTCACCAATCTTTCTATATTGATATTCTTTCCTTTTTTGACTAAACAATTAGTGAAAATTTATTATCTTTGGCAACTCCTCAAATCAATAGCTTTAGTCTTCCCATATATATAGACTCCTTTTGACTCACGAGCTATGACTTGGAGCTTACAATTTGTAATTTCACGATATAAAAATATTCTACAATGGCGTCTCCTTCTCTAGACAGCTTTGAAACCACTACAATGTCAATTTTGTGACAAACTCCTTTAGGAAGAATCTTTAAACAACAATAAAAATGGTAAAATCACTTGGCATGGCTTCACTGTGACATCATTTAGATTATTTATTTATTTCCTTCTACCAAATCTTTAGCTCCCACAATGACCTTCTTACTTTTGTAAGCAACAACCTCCTAAGAATCTTTTGTGATCTGCTCAAACATTGGCAATAGTAGTTTCTTTCTGCAATTGATAGTTTTCCTAACACCCTACAACTTTGATACCATATTGATAGATTGAAGGTAGATCAAAGACAATAAGACACAAAAAAAATTGAGATAGAGATAAAACTAACACTAGAGAACTCAAAAATCTGAGTGCTACAGAGACTGGTTCATTACTTTCATTTATAGGAAAATACATATTAAATGTTGAATATACCGTAGCAAGAGTTAGCTGAAATATTTATGAGGATAGGTGAGAGGATACAACATGAGTAGCATGGAAGATGTGGGTTAGTGCTTGGTCGAAGACAATATGAGTTTGGTTTGTGCCGACAAACTTTGGACCATAATTAATTTACCTTCCAACAAGGAACCCCTTTCTTCAAAATCCCAAGGGTTTTTTTCACCATTTCCTTGGCTTCATTGAGACCCAAATTAGTAAACATCCTAACTTCTTTGATAACCTTAATCTTAGAAGCTACATCAAAACTTTCAAGCCTCAAATAAAAAATTTCTTGGCAGCCTACTTCTCTTTAGGCTTGGCTTCCACCCCTGTCTTGGCACCATCCCCAGACATCATTGGCATTCCCATCCTAGGCATCATCATGGTCATAATGTGCATTGATTTAATATCAAACTTAATCCTAAGAACATCAGTGAGGTTAGTTACTTCATTCAATGTGAGGCCAACAATGTCATTTACAAGCCTTAAAACCCTTTCACTAGGAGGGACGGTTGAATCAAAGACAAAAGGGTTATTGTTATTATTACCATCTGCTAGTGGTTTCTGGCCTTTGAAAGCTTTCCTTGAGTACTTTCTTGAATTAACATTGAAAATTGAAGAATAATTGAAATGGGTGTTTGGTAATGGATTAGAAATTGACTAACCTGAAACCCTCCTTATTTTGTCACTTCTATGGATATTCTTACAAAATGCCTTAGAATCAAACTTGGCCTTGCCTCACCTTGAAGCCTTTGTACCCAAAGCATTTATATTTTTTGAAGAGGATGTAATTACTGACTTGTTTGAAGAGGATGTGATTACAAACTTACAAGTTATTGTATATTGTAGGAAAATAATAGGGTATCAAACATAGAAAGAAAGATTAAAACCTAGATAAAATTAAATGTAGATTTTGGAGCCGAAATGAAGCTTCTCATTGTCATTTTCAAGATTCCTGCAAACAAATACACAACCAGATTTTATATCAATTGAAAAATAACCTAAAATCAACACAAAAAAAAGAGAATAAAATCATTTCCTACAATGAGAACACGACAAAAATGTTGGATACAATGGGGGTAGAGCCAGAGTCAGTCTCTTCTAGACGTGCAGAGGCTTTTCACACTGTGGAGCGCGCACAACTTGGAGAGGGTTGCAATAAAATAGGAAATAAGCCCCATTACCATGCCATGTCTCATATTTCAATTGGAAATAATCTATAAGTTCTGAAAACCAAGTGAGCCTTATTATGTAATTAAAAGTGGTGGAAAAACTATCCCGAACAAACTATGGAATTTTTTTTTTGTCTACCATTCCGAAAAATCCATCCATATCGCTTGAAATTTTTAGGCCAATAAATTTCATGATAAATAATTTTTTAAAAAAATTAAGATTAAAAATTACATCTCTACTTTACAAAAGATAAATATGAAAAAAAATGATTTGCAAACAAATTTACATAACAAAATTTTCACATTTGATTGGCTGCAAGACAAACTAATAATTACTGTTTAAGTACACCATAGATATAGTTCTCTGCCAAAGTAGGAACTAAAACTAAATTCAAATAGAAATTAGATTAAAAATTAAAACAATTTCTTATGTTAAAAATTAAAACAATTTCTTATGTTAAAAATTAAAACAATTTCTTATATTAAAAATAGTAGTATTATTATTTTATTTCATAATCTAAAAATAGAAAGAAATATATTTTTAGTTTTATTTAAAAAAAAATATTTTACATTTAAATCATTAAACATTATTGTTTCAATGTATATACAACTACTGTCAATGAAAGACTTCCAAACATCTCTTATTTTTTCAAACATTATTGTTTCAATGTATATACAACTACTATAAATGAAAGACTTCCAAACATCTCTTATTTTTTCTCTTTCTATGTTGCCATTTGACCCTATAAAATGTTGTTTAGATATATTTGGAATTTAATGTTTCCCTACATTTCATTATTCTTCATTGAATTTCTTATATGTTGGTGGTTCCAAGTAATGGGATTTTAAAAGACATCTAGAAATATGTGAATGTAGTTGTGATTAGAAACATATTTTACTTGAAGTGTGCTTATTAAACTTGTAAAAAAAAAAATATTATTGCATTAATATATATATTTTTTAAAAGAATTGAACATAAATGAACACATTAAATGAGATGGGTTGTTAGAAAATGTGAAAGATAAATCAATAGAACTCAATCTCATGCTCATGAAAGACTAATATAAAAACAATCTCAATATAGATATTTAATCGTCCTCAAATGCTATGTAATAAAGTAAGCATATATATATATATATATATACCATCAAATATCAATGATTTTGTTATTTGTGAAATATTTAGAAGTGAATATGAGATTTTATATGTATAGAATTTTTAAATAATTAAATGCAATGTAAAACAGTAATATTTATAAAATCATTTTAATAATTATATATATAATAAAATTATAAAATAACTCGTATCTAATAAAATAAAATATTTTTTTAATAAATAAAATAAAGTTAAAAATAAAATAAAATAAAATTAATTTTAAATAATTCTAAATAAAATAAACCCAAAACATATATCACTCCATATTTTAAAAATACATTAATTTAAACTAGATATACTAATTACCAAATTTCTAAATTTTATTGAATATGATCTAACTTCACCAAATTTTAATAAATATAAAAAAGATAAAATTTATATAAAAATAGTTCATATTTTTTTTGAACGCAATGAATATTATAACTATTTAATCATTGTTTACTATAAAATTATAGTTTAAGTTTCTACCCTTCCCCACCTTTGTCTATATATTAAAAAATTTCTATAAATATTTTATTAAATCCAAGTGATACCATTATTTTTAAAACTAAATAATTAACTGTTATAATTATAAAAAATTATTGATTATATTTAATTAAAATTTTGTCACATATATTGATCAATTTTATATAACTCGTAAACAAATAAATATTGCATTAAAAATCAAATTATTCCCTCTTGACCATTCCTATATAATTTTATATAATTCATAAACAAATAAAACATTGTAATACATAATTTTTTTTGAGTAAATTTATATAATTATAAATACTTCTCCAACATTCCTATATAATTTTATGTAATTTGTAAATAAATAAAATATTACATTAAAAACCAAATTATTGAAGATTCATATAATTTTTTTTGTTTTCCTTAAATTTTAGATAAATATAGGTACCTCTAGACCATTGGTGCATTTACTTTTGTATATAGGGCTGTCTATGGCATTGCGTAATGGTTTTAATAATTGTTCTCCAAACAATAATATTGGAAAAATATGGAAACTATAAGTACGAAAGTATTTATGATTTCAATCCAGATGAAAAGCTAACTCCTGTAGCCGGAATCCACGCATCTCCAGAAATGAATTGGCCAACAGTAAACTTGGAGGCTTCGCTCGCACTGGTTATGACATGATAACCAGGCCAATTCACACGGCCAGAGGTGGCGCAGCCACCTCCATTGTTGTTGTACTCGGCAAAATATAATGTCTTCAGAGCAAAGGTTCCCCGGTATTCTAACCAACCAGCGGGAGCGATCAAATCGTCAAGAATAGATTGCATGAACACAACACGAGCGTATTTCCCCCACGGTCTTCCCAGGTATGTGTTGATGGACGCTATCACGGGTTGTAGATCAGGGGCAGCACTTATTCTGCATTTGTGGATGGAAATTCCAGTCTTTTCGTTGGGATCTGATCTTCCTTGGGCAGTTATCACGTTCTTCTGGTAGCTCAAAGGGCGTCTGACGATGATGTTGCTGTTCTGAATGACCGCCGCCGCGTAGCCGAAGATGAAATCCACGGTGCCGTAGATATCTACTTTGCTGTAGAATTGGCGAAAGGTGAAGACACACAAAGTGTCTTGATAGCCTTTGATGCTGCAATCGTACACCACTGAGTGGTCGGAGCCAACTCGAAGTGCAACGGCTTGGAACTTCTGAGGCCCTGCTGTGTTCTCGAACGTCATATCTCTTGCGATGAATCCGTCGGCAGAAACAGCTTTAGACAACAAAGCAATCACATAATTTAGTTTTCACAGTTTTAAGAATGAACTCTTTTTCTAGTTAATGAAAAGTGCTTACCCACAGTTGCAGTTTTGAAGGTAGTGACACCACCTGATACGCTCTTGCTTCCACTTACAACAGTCTTATCTTTGCCCTCGCCAACGAACATCAAATTAGTTTTCTGGCTGGGTATGTCAACGTTCTCCTTGTAAAGTCCAGCTTTAATGTAGATCACGTATCTCTTGCTGCTCTGCTGTGGTGCGGCGTTAACTGCTTCTGTAATTGTTCGGTAGTTACCAGAGCCATCTTTAGCAACCACAACGTTCGCTTGAGCTGCCAGGCTTGACGATTGCAACAGATTCCTGTCTCTAGCTCCCACCCATTCTGGAAATTCATCTTTAGTTACATCACTATAATGGGAAGAAAGATCTCCAATTTGTTGATCTTTAATTGATAGCAAGCGGCGATTTCTTCTAGAGAAGTTGGAGAGCTTGATCATGGAAAGAGAATTGCTCAGCAATTCTGATAGATTAAGAGTTCTTGATGACATGAGAGCTGCAATAGTACTGGTTGCAGTCAAATTGAAGTCAAGAAAACCGTTCAAGCAGGTGTCCTGATTTGCCAACGCTGCACTCAGCCATATCGGAGCTTCGTCGGTGTTGATAGGGCCCTTGTTCAAGCTCATGTTAAGGCGATATACGCTATCTTCGAAAAGCTCCACACAATCCAGCAAAGCCGCGCGTTCTTTAACATCGATGGTATGATTGTACAGAGTGGCAGCAAAGTCGCGGGCATTTTGTGCTCCTTGCAAGCTTACTTGTACGGCCACGTTAGAGAGGTCGTCAAGTGTGGGCCTCCGATAAACAGGATAGAACACCATAGATGAGACACAGCGGATGGGATAACGAGTCTGACGACATGCCCACTTCACCAACGACTTCCAGTCATGATGATTGTCTCGACTGGCATTAGTGACGAGGGAGGCCTCAACTGGCAGAAACACCAGCACCATGATTATCAACGTCAGATATTGGGTTTTTGAGTTCTGTGTTTTCTCTTCTGCAAGGCTTTCCCGGTCCCTGATATCAGTCTTTAGAGTAGTAGTCATCTTACTCAAAGACTGGATTGACAAAGCTTGACGATGCCAATCAAAGCAATTAATACAATGCTTAGAGTCGATCTGCTTGAAAGAGAAGAAGTAGTAAAGTATATCGGTCTGAATCATGCATGATGAATGCAGCACTCGTCTGAATCATGCATGATGAATGCAGCACTCTTTATAAGCAGAGAATTCACGGGCTTCTTGTAGGTGGAACCATTGGTCTTTGTTAAAAAGGCTAATTAGAGTGTCTTTCTTGAACATCACATCTATCAAAATCTCGTACCCACCATGGGTTCACAGACGAAACTAAGCATTTATTGATGATACCTTTTGAAATTAGTTTGTAACATTATTCGTTACGGCACTTCATCGTTTACGAAATTCTACCATTAACGTGACAATACCTAAACTTTGGTTAAATTAGGAATGTTCTGTTAAATGAGCATTTGTACTTCCTTACTTTGTTTGGGGAAGCGCCTGATAATACAATTGAGCTCATAGTTTTCAAGTAGCTTCTAAATTTAGTTTTCTTCGGAAGCCACGCGGGACTTAATCTGAAGAAAACATCCCGGAAATTTCCTTTTTGACAAGTTTTGCTGCCGCTGTTACGAATTCTGCTTGGCATAATGTTGTCCGTTAGAAGCAATTCAAGCTGGTTAGGTTTTCACAGAGTAACAATCAATTTAACTGGACGCTAAGATGAGTTACGTACAGGTAACCTTCAGTTCTTAAAAAAGATCGGCCAAATCGTCACGCTTGCCTAGGACTACTAACCATGACAATTGTTGGCCTGGCTTTTTCAATATGACAGGATTCAAGAATGGCAAGGACGCAAGCAGACAGTTGACATTGGGAAATAGCTTTCGGCATTTACTTTTTGAATGAAGACATATTACTTCTGGTTTCGTATAGGGACTTCACTTGGAAAGGAGACATTTTACTTTTGTTTATACATTATTATTACCTTGTTACGATCTATTGCGTCTAGAAAGCAACATCACTAAGAAACTAAAAGTATATCAAGATTTAATTATTTAATTTTAAAGATAAATTTAATGTTTCGTGTTTAATGAGTAGCGGTTTATATAGATCCATCTTTCATGATAATGAATGGTCTACTTAGCACTCATTACATCTAGATAATACTCATATAACTAAAGCAATAGGACTTTCTAGGAGGTCACTCTTCTACTTTGACTCAAGACACTTAATCATAGAATTTCCTACAAGATCAAAGCCATAGCTTGGTACCTCATTGCAAAAGCTTTAGCAAGTGTTGTGCCTTATGAACCATTCATTATAGAGCCCTTATAGTCCATCAATTAACAAGTAGAAGGTATTTTTCACAGTGTGCCAAATTATGATTTATATTAGGATTCAACTATGTAGTTTTTGTGTCAAACTCATTGAAACATATTTTATGAGTAGTGATTCACATTAGTCCATCCTTTGTGAGAGTGAATCATCCTCTTAGTACTCATTGCATCTAGGTGATGCTCACATGGGTGAAGCATTATAATTTCCTAGGAGGCCATTCATCCTAGTACTATTCTGACTCAAAGGTATTTTTCACAGTGTGCCAAATTATGATTTATATTAGGATTCAATTATGTATTTGTTGTGTCAAAATCATTGAAACATATTTTATGGGTAGTGATTCACATTAGTCCATCCTTTGTGAGAGTGAATCATCCACTTAGTACTCATTGCATCTAAGTGATGCTCATATGGGTGAAGCATTAGAACTTACTAGGAGGTCATTCATCCTAGTACTATTTTGACTCAAGCATGTTTGGCCATGGATTTTCTCCCAAGATCAAACCCAGTTAGCTTGCTACCTCATTTATAAAACCTTTAAAAACTAGGAGCAATTTTCCATAGTGTGTCAAATTATATTATCCATATTAGGATTCAATTGTGTAATTTATATATATATGAAAGGTTGGATTTTGTTGCTTCTATACTTGGGAGATAGAATAATAATCTTCACACTCTCTCATTCAAGGAAAACCCTAGAGATCTCAATCTTAAGTATGTAAAGGAGAAAGAGATCTTGCAATAGGACTTTCCTAGGGTATGATTGTAAAGCAATGAGGGGTTCACCACCAAGCTAGGGCTTGGAAAGATAAATGAAATGAAAGATCTAATGCTTAACCCTAATATGATGTAATCTTTCATTAAATGACATAAAAATGCATGTAAATCAAAACAAAAAGCTGAGAGATGAAAGATGTGCGCCTAGAAATATGAAGAAGATTGGATGAAGCTTTGAAATGTTGAAAACATTGATTTTAAAGCCTACTGGGACTCATATGCCAGTTTGGACGATTTAGTCCCAAATTAGGATTTCTGTGCAGAAACTGAAATCTGGCAAAAGGGTGTCTAAAACAAAAAAAATCTAGAAAATGACCTCTACTGCGACTCATATGCCAGAACTGGTGTATCAGTCTAGTTAGGGTTTTTTGAAACTTCAAAGCCTGAATCTGCTCCTTAATGTCTGCTCTGTCCTTTCTAATTGATTTTTGGATCCAAAACCTTGATTTGCAACTTGTAGAAATCTTCTAATGATCTTCAATGCAAGGTGACAACTTTGACAACTTTGAACACTTTGAAAAATTTCTCCAAACTTGCTCTTCAATGTGTCTTCAACCTTAACCTGTAAATCACACACTAGAGAGAGGGAAACATGTTGCTTTGTTAGTATAAAGGGGTTTTCCTTGGTCAAACCATATTTTGGTAATCAAACCTTGAAATGAAATGAAATAGGAATGGAGAGTGATGAAAGAACAAAATATGATGTTGCAAATCACCAAGCCCTAGCAATAAGAAGCTGCAAACATGTATGAGATGGCTCCAATGGATGTATATCTTGACTCTTGCTTGAATGTGGTAGATCTTGAATTGAATGCTAGCTTGAATCATGAAACCCTACATCACAATTGTTAGCTAAAAAACAAACATGATGCTTGATGCTTGAAGAATGCTCTAAAACACTTGATGATTAGCTCTTGAAGACTCTTGAATGCTATTGTAAACACTTGAATGCTCTTGTAAACACTTGAATGCTCTTGTGAATTCTAATTTGCTATAAGGATGCTCATTCAACTTGCTAAGTGATGTCTTGAATGCTTAGGTGAAAATGAGTGAAAGAACCTTGTATTTATACTTAATTATGCTAAATTTCTCAAAATTACAACACTACAAGCCGACCTCATATCTAGGAGGATAAAATCCTGCCAAGAATTTGAATTAATTTTTATTTTGGGCGACACAAGACTCATACGCCCAAGGTGGCATGTGAATCCCATTAGGCATAAATTATGGGACCATTTTAAAAAATGTTTAGAAAGGTGTAAAATCCAGACTGGGACCCAAAACCCTAGGTGGGACTCATACGCCCAAGGTGGTGTATGAGTCCCAGATCACTAAATCTGGGCCACATAACCTAACAACACCTGAGTTATGATTGGATGTTGATTTATGTTAGGATTATCCTTGAAAATATGCATTAATTAAGGCTTGTGGATGTAAAATAATGCCAATTAAGGCATAAAGAAGCTCAATTATTTATGAAAACCCTAGAAAAGTGTGAAAGTGTGTTACAACACTTTACAACACTCTAAATAAGGTATGACTAAGTTTATTTAGTTCACAAGCCCGCCCAAGACCTAATGTGAGTGTGTTAAACACATTACAACACTAAGTCAAGGCATCATTAAGCTCAATTTTATAAGGAGGTCCCAAAAAAGTGTGAAAATGTCATCGACAAAAAATTTTGACACTACATTTAGCCCCCACTTTAGTGAGAGGATGAACTTGCTTCAAACTATACTAACATAAATAGTACTCCCCACCTTTGAGGCATAAACACAAGGATAGGGTCCCTATTTCACACTTGCTACACTCAAGGACACCTTAGAGATCTCAATCCAATAAAGAATGGAGGAAGAGATCTGATAATAAGGTAACCTAGGGTATGATTTCAGATTACAAGAGGGATTCACTACCAAGTTTAAACTTGGAAAAGATAATGAAATACAAGATGAAATGTAAAAGCCTAATATGATGCAAGCTTGATTTAAATGACCTAGAAATGCAAGAAGAACAAAACAAAGAGCAACAAAATAGAATGTGTGCACTTGGAAATATGGAGATGGTTGGAAGGAGTCCTAAAATGCCAATTTTTTTGACCTTTTGACCTAGTGGGACTCATTTTCCATTCTAGGTGAATCAGTCCAAATTCTGGATTTTTGCACAGGAGCAGGTTTTAGACAAAAGGGTATCAGAATCTATATTTTTTTGAAAAAAACCTATAGTGGGACTAGTTTGGATTTTCTAGAACTTCAAGATCTGAATCTATTCTTTTCAATATCCTCAATCTACTTCTCCAAGTTTCCAGATCCAAAACTTTGATTTCAAAGCTGTAGTTGACCTTTTAGTGAAGATTATGACATTGCAATTGGGGAGGCTACTTCAACAAGCTTGCAACTTAATCTTCAATGATCTTTCAAGCTCCAAGAAATCTAGATCTGCAATCACACATGTAAAGAGGAGAAAACTTGTTGAGTGTTAGTGAATGGGAGTTTTCCTTGGTCAAACCCCTCTTAGGTAATTAAACCAAATGATGAAACAATAAAACAAGGACATGAAACATGAACAATGATACCTTGAACGATGTCTTGTAAATTTGCAACTTAACATGAAATGACTATGAAGGATGGAGTTCTTGATCTTGAAAATAGGTGTAGAACAATGCTTGATCTTGGATCTTCAATGCTACATCACAACACTAGCTCAATAACATGCTTGATGCTTGATATCCTTGACATGATGATGGATCTTGAATTGCTGCAATAATTGATGAATATTTTTATCCTTTAATGCCTTAGAAATGATATTGAATTCTCTCTTGATGATCTTATGAAATATTGGAATGCTTAGCTCTTGCTTGATTGACTTGATATCATGAATTATTATATGAAATAATGATTTGAAAGCTTTTTTATATAGGCAATCCACTCAAATTACCATTTATTAGATCCCCAAGGTCGACATAGAAGAAATTTGAACTTAAAACCCAACTTTTCTCGCTCAAACCTCGAAAATAGGCCAAATGGGACTCATTCACCCAAAGTGGCTATTGGGTCCCACAAGAGCTATTTGGCTTGCTAAAATGTTGGGGAATGCGTAAATTAAGTTTATATGTTGATATTGTTAGATTTTTTATTAAAATATGCCTTGGGATGCATAATATGGGGTCATACGAGCCCTATTAATGATGATGTAAAGGTCATAAATACAATAGGGCCCAAAATTCAATGTGAAAGTGTAAAGAAATACATTTTACAACCTTAAATTAAGGAAAATTTGGGTCTATTTAGCTAAAAAGGGCCCCAAATCCCATGTCAATGTGTAGAACACATTACAACACTAAATTAGGTCCACTTTGTTTACAAGCCTCCTAAATTTAATGTGAAAGTGTAATTAAATACACTTTACAACACTAAATTAAGGAAAGGTTAAGTTTATTTAGCTTAAAAAGGGCCCAAGACCTAATGTGGATGTGTAAAACACCTCACAAGACTAGATCAAGGCGACATTAAGTCCAATTTATCGTTAATTATTTCCAAATCAAGTAAGGGAAAGGCGTACCTTTTTTTTGTCATTACATCTAGCCCCCACTTTAGTGAGACAATGAACTTGCTTCAAACTCACACTAAAGTAGACATTCAAGAGGGGTTGAAGTGTATCGGTGTGGATGGTCTAGGATAACAAAGATTGAGGAGGTGGTCAAGGCGCTAAGATCCAAGATCCTAAGTCAAACCAACATAAGCACAAAAGGACAGGCACAAGGTGTATAATATGCAACATCAAGATACACAAACATGCAATGCCAAAGATATAAATAAGAAAGAAAATAACAAGATGGGTGGATCCACCTTCGATGAAAATTTTCTCACTTTGGGGCCACAAAACTTCAGGTCGTCAGCGGGGTGAGTATCCATAATATCCTCACTCTAGGGCCACGAAACTTCAGGTCATCTGTAGGGTGAGTAATCCAAAGAGGTGAGACATACAACTGGTATGTGCCCACATACGTGAGTGTTAAGGGAAGTCATGCCTTCATTTGGCTCCCACACAACCATACCAAAGCTATACCTCCTGATAACTTTGATAAGGCGCCACACAATAATGAACTTTGAGCTTCATGAGACAAGCAAGACTTTGTATGCTTGGAGCTCATTAACAAATAAGATGGCTCTATAGGCGTGCAAAATGTGTTATGCAAGCTGGCCATATAATCGATGTTGTAAATGCGAGATAGTGTAAGGTATGTTCAAAGGGATTTTTCTTAGTTCATGCAAGGTCTCTTCTTAGGGAACATTGTGCCTAATGTCTCAAAGAGAGGACAAGTCAAAGAAATATCATGCTCTTGGAGGAAATCAAGCCCAATGACACCACCAAGGAAAGGATACATTGCAAGAAGAAATAAAATCACACATTGAAACATGAGTGTTGGTGTATGCTCCCACTTTCAAGTAGTTTCTAACACCATTTCTATGATAAATTTCTTTAAAGTAGAAGAAGACATGAGAGCTTATTCAGAAAGCCCTATGCCAAGTCATATGTTTCCAAATCCAACTATATCATGAATAAATATGTCACATGTGAGTCAACTTAAGGCATGTCGTCCACATCCCAATATTTCTCTTATATGTACATGAATGGTGATAAACTAGCCAAAAGAGATGACACGTGACATACGAGAACAAGACTACCTTGTTGGGAATAGGATGCCATTTAATTGCAATCCTAAACATATTTCATGTATCTCCTAAGTCCTTGGAAAGTGTTCCCCAACACTAGGATTAGAAAGAGATTAAATTTAAAAGAAATGAACATGTAAATTAAAATTTGTAATTATTCATAAATGATAGGAACATGTGGGGACACCCAAGAAGAGCTCCTACAAAATAGGAGCACATGGGGTGCCCACATGGAAGGTGGAACCCACCTTGCTTAAGTTAACTATTTGGAGAATTGATAACACTTTAGTAATGCATGTTTTAGATCCTACAAGTTAGGGATTGATATTTACATGAGTGGAGTTTAGTTTAGTTTAGTTTAGTTATGGTTTAGTTATCTTCAGTTGCATGTAGTTAGTTTTAGTTGAATGCTAGTTGAATTGAGTTGAATTGAGTTGCATGACTAATGAAGTCAGTTGCATGAAAAATAATAGGTGGATAGATTCAGTTAAGTGGGGATGATCAATCATGAATAATGTTTGCATGAATTGGTGGAGAGATATGTTTTAGTTAACTAAGATTGACTTGGACCCACCATGGGCACCCAAGTTGGCATCTTTAAGTTAACACCTTTTGCATGAGAAGGTATTTACAAGGCTCAGTTAAGTGGGCCCATTCTTGGGTTCCAAATTTGAGGTGATGCTTGCAAGATATTTTCTTGACCAACGATTAGTTAAGTGTTCAGTTTGGGGCACCTAAATTGAGGAGACTTTGGTTTTGACTTCATGTTATAGTGTGGAACTCTACTTGCACAATCTAGGCATGGTTTTTTTAGAGGATCTTTATTCTCTTGTATTTGATAAATCTTATGAGTTTACATGCTCATTAATTATCTAGTTATTTCAGCAATTGCATTAGAGTTTATTGCAGGTTAGTAGGTATAGCTTGTGCATGTGTGAGGGTTTGAAGCATGGCATGAGATGTGTTGATTCATGCTTGGTCCCATGGAATGCATGGATAGCTTGTGCTGCAAAAAGTGTATGAGAGTTTATTGTAGGTTGTGAAGAAGGATTGTTGAAGTCAAGGATGCATAGCAATCAAGGATTGATACAGTATTATTGTACAATCTTGTTCTAAGGTTAAATAATACAATCACTATTGATTCTGGTGGATTTTTTTCCTGAAAGGGTTTCTCCATGTATATACTATGTCACTTCTATCTTCTTGTCTCATTCTTCTACAATCTTCTGTCTCTTTCTACAATTGGTAAAAATGATCTAAAAAGATTAATCATACACAAAGAATTGTGACAAAGAATACTTAATTAAATCTATAGTCACATAGGTTTACAAGTTTTAAGCTACAATTTCACCTTCATTTTCAACATACCTAACCCCTTGCTCCCACTTAGTGTAGGACAAGGATGAGCCTAAATTATTGATGAGAGGCATGCTAGAGTGAAAATTAGTATCGATTAGAGGAATTATGTGCCCCCACATTAGGAAGAGTACCAAATTCCTTAAAATGTTGTATTTTACTACTCAAAGCCTTACATTCGTAGAATGACCATGAACTCTATGATATGCGAAAAATGAATTCTTGTAGTAGAATTTCTTTCGTGTTCTTGGAGGGAGGGATATCAAATGATCTTGTAGGAGTCTCGACAAGATGCCTTTTTTGATCAAAATTAGAGGATGTTCCTTAATTTTGTGTCAAAGATATTTCTTGCTTAGTACAAGATTTCATACGTATGCAAGACTCTTTAGATTGCAAGATTTTGTACTCTCCTTTATAGGAGTGTGTAAAAGCTAACAAATTCAAATCATTAGTATTTTGTGAGATGACATGGACATTAACTAAGGATCTCTCTATTTTTTTAATTTCTTTCAAAGGATCACAATCAAAACCACTAGTGTCTATCAGTTCAGGATGCACTAATGTTAAATTTGGCTTAGAGGAATCTTTTGTGATAATGTTGATATTAAGTGAAGGATTGCTTTTGTCTTTCAAGGGGCAATAACCAATACCACTAGTCTTTTCTTATGTGTGAGGCTCTATAGGTACACAAATACCTTGTTTGTTAGCACCACATCCTTTTCCATTATAACCAAGTTGTTTCATAAGTTCATGACCCTTTCCATTAATATTCTTCATCTTCTTTTGGATTCCATGGTTGCTTATGATTAAGTTCTTCAAAGTCTGTTGTGTAGTTTTCTTTTTCTTCTAAAGTGGTTGAGGTGGATGCTTTTGAAGGGTCTTCCAAATTTTGTGTTGACATTACTACTTTTTCCTTTCCCTTTTTAGAGTCTTTGTTTATGATCTTGTATTCTCCATAAATGTTGGTTTGAAGTCTAAGAAACCCCAATCATATTCTAAGAGCTTCATGATTTTCTCAATATGTTTTTCTTTGTATTTTTTGTTGCATGGGTTCCACTTGTGTAGTTAGTGTTAATGTTTTCAAAGGATTTTCTTTATTTTCTCTCAAGTTGTAAAACACTGTAAGGCTCATTATAGAGTCCAAAGTGTACACTTTGTTGTTGTAGATATAATTCATTTTATGATGAAGGGTAGAAGACATCACATGCATCTAATGAATCCATGTTCTACCTAAAAGGAGATTATATGAAATATCATGAGGCATAACGTGAATAGGAGTTTGTAATGTAACTTTTTCAACTGTAATAGGAAAAGTAATCCCTCCAAGCAATTGTCTTCCCACATTATCAAACCCGCTAATAGATAAAGAGGCAGGTTGAGTTTTTGATTTGTCCACACCAAGTCTATCCAAAAGGTTTATGCTACACACATTCAGAGCAGAGCCATTTTTGACAAGGGTTCACTTTATCCCTTTTCTATTGTATTTAGTCATTATCATGAAAGCATCACATTATTTTTTCACTTCCAAAGGGGGGAGTTTGCTTTGGTGGAAAACAATGTTAGATTGTATTTCTTGAATTAGGGCTGCTACATGTCATTCAATTGCACATTAGAAGGGATATGAACTTGTTGCAAGTCACTTTGTATGATGTTATGATAGGGGGTAGGCTTGAATAAGGTCCCACAATGATATCTTAGTAGGACTATTCTTTATTTGTTCAACAAGATCATACTCCTTTCCACTTTGTGTAGGAAAATGAGGGGGGCTAGGTAGGATAGGATTAGGAAATGGAAGTGATGTTGAAGGTGTTTGTCTTGGTTGTGTATTGTTTCTAGTGTTATATGTATGGGCAATGGTAGTATGGCTCAACTGATACGACACATTATTCTTTGGTGGGTATAGGATAAGTTTTGGTTTTTTTTGAGTTTGTGATTTGTGTGAAGGTTGGTAAAGAATTAGAGGATTATAAGGATGTCCCACGGGGTATGTAGGAGGTCCAATAATCAAGGGGTATCTAATGGACACTTGTACATTCATAACCTCAATGGTCTTGGTTTGATGTATTTATAATAAATGGAAATCTAGAATTACCTTTTAACCATCACCTAAGGAAGCCACATTACTATTGTTTTCATTTGCTTGCACCATGATATCCTCCCTAGGAGGAGAATTTTTAGGAGAACTACAAACCAAATGTTCTTGAAATTGAAGGATTGGTTCTTCCAAAAGGACTTCATCACAAGTAGGGGAATGATCTAAGGTTGAATTTTATTGCTTAGTAAGGGTTTCCATAGGTGAAGGGAGACAAGTAAGATTCTCATGAATTTCATCTATTGTATTTTCTATCATCAAAGTATCTTCTTCATAGCTATGAAAGATACCAGGAGAACAACAAGTATGATTATCATGATTATTTATGATTTCATTCCTTTGTTCCTTAATGTCTTCTGAAATAGGATAGGTAGGGGAAGAGACATAAAGAGGGTTATCATAGACCTTGAAGGTTTTCTTATCTAACACTAGCATATCCTCATCATTATCAAAAGAGGAGATGTTGGAAGATGAACATAGGTAGGTTTCAATGGTCTCTTTTTATCTTATATTAGATTGTCATGATTACTTATTGCTATGTCCTCTTGTTTAGTAATGTTTTTCCTAATAGGAGAGGTAAGAGGAGAGAAAGAACTTGGGTTCTCAAAAATCTCATCGATTAGTTCTTCTAATGCTACAATATCTTCTTCACAAGTAGGAGAGATATTAGGAGAAGAACAAATGTGAGTGTCACGATTACCTGAGGTTTCTTTCACTAGACTAACCTCACCCATAGAAGGGATACTAGGAGAGGTATCAATGACGAACAAAAAGAGAGGGGAAAGGACCTCAAATTCATACGCACTTATCAAAATTTTCTTACAACATTCGAAAAGATCTAGAAATAGAACATGAAGTATAATAACCATAGATTTTTGCAATGAAAACATGGTTTAATAATTTTCCTATAAACTTGAAATGCAACAATGATAGATCAAACATGCAAAAGAGTAATACAATTTCTTAGATTTTGAAGTTTAAAATTGACTGATTATGGTATACATAACAATGTGAAAATGAAAATTTAAAATTAAGCAATGCATGAAATGGACCAAATTAAACTAGATTTAATGAAATGCATGTAATAGAAACTCAACCAATTGAAATATATAGTGAATGGTAGCAGATAGAAGTGCAGAAAAAATGTTTTTAATATTGTAAAAGGAAGTTTTAGATGTGTACTGGGACTAATTCACCCAAGGTGGCAAATGAGTCCCAGTAGGGATTTTTTTCAAAAATTTCAAAAATTTTCAATTGATTTTTATACTTTTTTATGTTATATGATCTAGGTAACCTAAGTGAAAATGCAATTTTCAAATGATTTTCAATTATTTGAGATGCAAAAATGCAACTTCTATGCACTTTCACTAATGCAAAATTTAGAAACCCTAGATGCCAATTAACTAATGTAAACCCTAATGCAAAGTCAATGAGATAGATCTAGGATGATGATGGAATCCAAATCAAAAAATGAAATGTTTGAAATGTAGTAACATAAATAGTACTCCCCACCTTTGAGGCATAAAAACAAGGATAGGGTCCCTATTTCACACTTGTTACACTCAAGGACACCTTAGAGATCTCAATCCAATAAAGAATAGAGGGAGAGATCTAATAATAAGGTATCCTAGGGTATGATTTCAGATTACAAGAGGGGTTCACTACCAACTTTAAACTTGGAAAGGACAATGAAATGCAAGATGAAAAATAAAACCCTAATATGATGCAAGCCTGATTTAAATGACCTAGAAATGCAAGAAGAACAAAACAAAGAGCTACATAACATAATGTGTCCACCTGTAAATCTAGAGATGGTTGGAAGGAGTCCTAAAATGCTAGAAATTCTAACATTTTTACCTAGTGGGACTCATTCACCATTTTGGGTGAATCAGTCCTAGTTTTGTATTTTTGCATAGAGCAGGTTTCAAAGAAAAGGGTATCTGAAATAGTAATTTTTTTTGAAAAACACCTATAGTGGGACTCATTTTCCTCTTCTGTCAAATGAGTCTAGTTTGGATTTTCTAGAACTTCAAGATCTATTTTTTTTTTCTTAGTCTACTCAATCTACTTCTCTAGGTTTCTAGATCTGAAAATCTAATTTTGAGGCTGTAGATGACCTTTTAGTGAAGATTATGACCTTGTAAATGGGGAGGAAACTTCAACAAGCTTATAACTTAATCTTCAATGATCTTTCAAGCTCCAAGAAACCTAGATCTGCAATCACACATGTAAAGAGGAGAAAACTTGTTGAGTGTTAGTGAATAGGAGTTTGCATTGGTCAAACCCCTCTTAGGTAATTAAACCAAATGATGAAACAATAAAACAAGGACATGAAACATAGGATATGAAACATGAAAAATCATACCTTGAATGATGTCTTGTAAATCTGCAACTCAACATGAAATGGCTATGAAGGATGTAGTTCTTGATCTTGAAAATAGGTGTAGAACAATGCTTGATCTTGGATCTTCAATGCTACATCACAACACTAGCTCAATAACATGCTTGATGTCCTTGACATGATGATGGATCTTGATTTACTGTAATAATTGATAAATAATTCTTCCCTTTAATGCCTTAGAAATGATATTGAATTCTCTCTTGATGATCTCATGAGATATTGGAATGCTTAACTCTTGCTTGATTGACTTGATATCATGAATTCTTATATGAAATAATGATTTGAAAGATTTTTTTATATATGCAATCCACTCAAATGACCATTTATTAGATCCCCAAGGCCAACATAGAAGAAATTTGAACTTAAAACCCAACTTTTCTAGTTCAAACCTCAAAAATAGGCCAAATGGGACTCATTTGGCAAGCTGGGTGAATGGGTCCCAGAGGGGCTTTTTGGCTTGCTAAAATGTTGGGGAATGTGTAAATTAAGTTTATATGTTGATCTATTGTCAGGTTTTTGATTAACATATGCCTTGGGATGCATAATATGGGGTCATACAGGCCTATTAATGATGATATAAATGTCATAAATGTAATAGGGCCCAAAATCTAATGTGAAAGTGTAAATAAATACATTTTACAACATTAAATTAAGACAAAATTAGGTCTATTTAGCTAAAAGGGGCCCTAAATCCCATGTGAATGTTTAGAACACATTACAACACTAGATTAGGTCCACTTTGTTTACAAGCCTCCTAAATTTAATGTGAGAGTGTAAATAAATATACTTTACAACACAAAATTAAGGAAAGGTTAAGTTTATTTAGCTTAAAAAAGGGCCCAAGACAAAAAGTGGATGTTTAAAACACCTCACAACACTAGATCAAGGAGACATTGAGTCCAATTTATCATTAATTATTCCCAAATAAAGTAAGGGAAAGGCATACCATTTTTTTGTCATTACAAAAATCACACTAAAGTAGATGAACTCACTTCAAGAAGGATCCAAGTGTAGCAAGCTAGTAAGATAGGATGACAACAATCAATAGGGGTGATCAAGCTCCCAGGATCAAGATCCCATGACAAACCTACATAGGAAGAAAGGAAAACACATGAAAATGATGTTAATATCATCAACAAAGCACAAGAATACACTACCAAAGGAAAAGAGAGAAAAAAAAAGGGCGTGGAATGGATCAAGCTTCGACCATTTTTCCAGCACGATGTGGATTAGATCTAGGATTTTTGTCTGAAAAATGCATGCTCACTTTGAGACAATGAAAGTTTAGGCCATCTGTTGGGTGAGTAATCAAAAGAGGTGAGACGCATACACACATGGTTGGTATGCACTCACACAAACATGAAAGTGGCTATGGGAAAGGCATGCCTCAGTTGAGATTCCTGTCAAACCATACCAAAGTTATACCTCCTGATAACTTTGATAAGGCACCGTGCACAATAATGAACTTTGAACTTCATGAGGCAAGCAAAGATTCATATGCTTGGAACTCATGAACAAACAAGATGGCTCCATAGGCATGCAAGGTGTATTAATGCAAAAATAATGTAAAGAACTTTCAAGGGAATCTTGCTTAGTTCACATGAGGTCTTAAACTTAGGGAACATTGTGCCTAATGTCTCCAAGAGAGGACCAATTAAAGAATAGAAGATTCACAACTTAGGGCATGTAGTGAGTCACATCAAGCCACTAAGAGGAATGTAATATGCTAAGAGAGATCATGCTCTTTAAGGAAACCACACTCGATGTCACCACAAAGTAAAAGACACATTGCATAAAGTAAGAAGACTACACTATGAAACATGAATTATAAAAGAATAATGTCAGTCTATGCCCCCACTTTATAGAAATTGCTAAACACCATGTTGTGAGTAATTACTTTAAAGTAGCAAATGATAAATGCTAACAATAAAGAAGACATGAGATCCAACTTGGAAATCCCTATACCAAGTCATATGTTTATGAGTAAAGCTACATCATGCAAAAGAAAAGAGAGGGGTTTCCCCCAAAATGAAATTCCAAACACATGAGGGATCTATAGATTTGGGGTCAGTATGTTCTTTCTTAAATGTTTTT
Organism: Sequoia sempervirens; assembly: GCA_007258455.2. Taxonomy (NCBI): domain Eukaryota; kingdom Viridiplantae; phylum Streptophyta; class Pinopsida; order Cupressales; family Cupressaceae; genus Sequoia; species Sequoia sempervirens. The sequence continues at coordinate 56,030 of VDFB02006418.1, forward strand.
AAAGAGCTTGGAACTATCATCATTCCCCAAATACTCATAGAACTAGAAGAATGACAAGAAGAGAGTGAAAAAAAGAAAAACTTTTTGCATCAACATGGAAGATACCTTTATTTCTCAACACCTTGCATCATCCCCAAAAGGAAAACACAAGACAAATTGAAAGATAAAGAAAAAGCTTTTGGGTCAACATGGAAGAGACATGAATGTCTTGATGCATTGTGTCATCCCCAAAAGGAAAAAGCAAGACAAAAGATAAAAGGAAAACCTTTTGGGTCAACATGGAAGAGACATGACTGTCTCAATGCCTTGTGTCATCCCAAAAAGGAAAACACAAGACTGTAAGAGAGGGAGACCAACCACGTCAAGGCTTCAAGTTATGAAGAGCTGAGAGTAGAGGGCTACCCTAACTTACCTCACTCTAAAGGATGTCTCAAGGTGAGGATTGAGAATGAAGAGCACTAGGTAATACTTCTGTCACTCTTCAGATCTAAACTTTAGGTTTAGGCTTTGAGGATGGCAGTGCAATTTTGGCATGACAATGTGGTGCACTAGTGTCTCTTTGGCATGCTACTATTTATACAACCAAAAAACACAAAGTACAATAAAAAATTCCTAAAAACCTACTGATAGCCTAGCTAGTTTATTGTGATGCGAAAATAGAATGAGAAAGTACAAAAAATAGAGATGGAGATGATAAAGAAAATAAATGAAAGCTAGGGTGACAAAGATGATCTCACAAAAGCACCAGTTTGCTAGCTAGCTCCACATGTATGTCCACCAACACACAAGAAAGAGGGAAATTTTTTGGGGCTATATAGGGGCCTACCTCATTCAAACCCCATTTTTGGTGTTTCCACCTCCATAAACAGCTAGAAAGAAATAGAGTAGAATATGTGATAAAGAAAGTAGAACAAAAGAAAGATTGCAATGAACACTACATAACAATACTATGCTACTCTATAAAATCAGAAAGGAGAGGAGTGAAGCATTACCACCTCCACCCAAAAGCTCACTAGCCAATGGAGGAGAATGCAAGGTATGGACTTGGAAAAGTCACCACAACCATAGAGGTGATGAAGGGAGGTCTTGAAAGACTCTAAGCCCACAAATTCTATGACTTTCCTCACACTTGCTATGTGGAGTTGATGGAGCTTCAAAGCTACTATAATTATCACAAAATAAAGTGCTAGAATGATGGAGTGAATGAGACTGTGTAGAATATTTCTAGAGGATGTGAAGGAAGAGAGATATGAAGTGAAAAAATGAGTGTTTTTGAAGGTGGGATGAGAAGGAATAAGACATTTTTAGGTCGGTTGGTCAAAAATGGACATTAAGATTTAGCCCCAATCGAGTGTGTAATGCCTCTGCCAACTTCAGACATAGGAATCTGTCAAGGACGACAACGTGACACACAGACGTCCATGTGCCATGCATTCATCCCTGACAAATATTCTCTCATCGACACACAAGATAAACACTGAGTGGATGGAAGGCAGGTGGGTGATGTGGAATTTTTCGTTTGGATTTCATTTTCTAAGGTGAGGGTATGTGAAAGGGGAATTTGTAGAAGGGGTGCAAATTCAATCCTATTCATTTTTCCCCCACTTTAGTGAGTACACATATCAATGATCATTCGGTAAAGTAGATCAAAGAGTTAGTAGGGTTAGAAATGTATACCTGAATCATCGAGGAAGTAGACCATGATCTAGAAAAATTGAAATCATAGGGCAAGTAAAGAACTCCATAGTTACACTTCTTGGTGAGTTATGAGCAAAAGTACTCCATACCTCCGTAGAACTATGAAGTTTCACGAAGTACACCGAAGGCCCTTAGACCAATGATGGAAAAATCTTGCGGGATGAAAGCATCTTACAGGCCCACAGAATTGCAAGAAGGCAACCCATAAGAGCTCTATCATGAAGGAATCCTAGTGTAAGGGGACTCCACAGAGTTAGATTGGAAAGTGGCTTTACAAGCACACCTGCAAAGCATGTTCATGTTAATCCATAGGTAAAAATTTCCAAGAAGCAAGAAACAGCCACATAGGCAAACAAATAGACAGTCATATAGATACTCAACAAATTGAAAGGCTTTCAAAGGGTTCACTTAGGAACCCTTCAAAAGAAGAGGGGTCCACTCAAGGGATGTGCTTTTTGAAAGTGCAAAAGAGACATTTTTTCTCAAATTAATTCATGATCAAGGAATCCTTGCGAAAGATGTTCACTTCATCAAGAAATTCGAAAGGAAGAAGATACCCCATCATGAGGGGAAGGTGAATGATTCTACCTCAGAATACAGTAACTCCCACCTCAGAGGAAAGTTCTCAAGTTCTTTCTTTGTGAACCCATGATGAAGGAAACATGTTTCGTTACGGGTTCAAGTTGAGAATGTGATTCTTGAAAAAGCTTGTGAGGATTTTTGAGAAAATATTTGTTAGCAAAGAATGTGTTTTTTGGAAATTGAATCATTGTGAAAAGAAGGTTGTCACACATTCAAGGGACAAATCAAGCAAAGAAGAGAGAAAGATAAGAGAGTGAAAGAAAAAAAACACCAACAAGAGACATAGGTGTGATCTAATATTTTGGGGTCAGAGCTACTCATATATATATTTAAGTATAGTAATATTATATAAATAAATTGTTATCAACCCCCTACTATATCAGAACATGTGAAGAATGCATGAGAAGACAAAGTAAAACTAAAAAATTGGGTCAACATGGAAGGGAAGCCCAAATGCCTCCAACACTTTGCATTGTCCCTAATTTTCTGAAAATCAATACACATAATAGAGGAAGAATGATGATACAAATAGAAGAGGGTTTACGACACAAAATCACTCCTATATCCAAGCACCAACATGGGTGACGAGGGTCATCCAGGAACACATAGCACAAGAATGGGGGAACACATAACAACACACACACATATTATAAAGATAAAGAAGAGGCCTCCCCTAACACTCATCGACCAAGAGGTCATCCGCTTCCCAATCTAGATCATTGTAAGGGGAAGGTGGATGAGCCTGCAGTGGTGGAATATTAAGGGGAGGAGATTTCAACCCTCCTGCAACAAGGGTTAAGGAAGAAGGCCCCGTAAGATCTTCTTCACTTGGCTCTTGTGGAGCTATGGTCACCGATTTCACGAAGATCACTGACAAGGCCGAAACTTCATCTAGAGAGTTAAACATGCACTTTTACCGGCGCCCTCAAATGGACGGGCAGGACAAGTCTCTGGTGATTCACCCTTTAGCCTCACGAAAGCACTTGTGAAACGGCAGACAAACCCGCCGTAAGCTTCGCAAAAAATTGCCACCAAAGAAGATCCATCATTGTTTACCACCCTGAGGGAGCGAACTGGCGATGGAAGATGAAGAGAGGAGCATACCGGAGCAATGGTTTAAAATGGATGTTCTGGCGATGATAATGAGATACTTGGAATCAATTTCATCAGAGAGATATTGAGAACACTGACTTTATCTGATACCATGATATAATATCTTTGTTTCAGAGGTCGAGAGCCATGGCATGATAGTAGGCTCTTTCTCAACCATAGGGATTTCCATCACAGTCATCTATGGCAGAGGGATAGACTCCTAAATGGGAGCAGGAGGAAGTGATTGAGAGATAACAAGGGGAGTTAGCTCTAGCGCCTTGATAGAAGGCCTCTTCCTATTCACTACTTTAGGAGCAAGATTGGTGGGAGGCCAATGAGGATGAGACATAGAGGATTCCCCACGGGGACCCTTCCTTCTATTGTATCAAATGGGCCTAAACTTTGTGGGAAGAATATGAATCTTGAACATAGGATGCTTGGGCTTTCACCAAGTAGGGTGAGAGGAAGCATCAAGCTAGACAATGGAAGAGGAAGAAGAGGGACCCTGAGAGGGATTCTCTCCTTCTCTTCTACGAGCCTTGGTTACATCATTGTCAGCTTTTAGGTAGGCCGTATGAAAAACAACATAAGGTGATGGAGGGTACCTTACTCTAGGCATTAAACACCCTTTCTTGTACTTTTGGCAAGTATGGTACAAGAGCTTCTTTCTAGGTGGGAGAGGACAACCAGGTGCAAGCCAAAAGTGATCTAAAGAATAACTTCCATGTGCAATTGGTGGTCTATAACTGGGGTATGTGTAGGATCATGATGGGCCAAAAAGTGATGATATTTAAGAGATACAATGGCCCATGTGGCTAATGAATTTTTTTTACCCAAAATTGATGAAACGAAAAGGGTTTTTAAAGGAGATTCTCAGCTTTCCACCAATATAAATTATGCTTTACATTGAATTTAATAAATAATTACTATTCATTTTCTATTTGAATTATGACTTAAGACCTGATTGATATGCTAATTGAAAAAAATCCATAGGATTTAAATGGTATCAATTTTTTTGAATTCCAAAACATGTTTCACATTCTATGCTTTGCATACTATAGATTAAAAATAATTCTCTCATGAAGTTTTGACCAAGTTAAGGTGGTCGACACGAAGTTTTATATTTTAAAATTTGTAATCAAAAACAAGGAATAATTATTTACTTGGAAAAATTACAAAAATATGCATCAAACGGCATTACGAGTCCTCTACTTATCTTTAAAAATCTTACAATTTTTATCATTTTATTGTGGTTAGGTGGTCGATAGACACCTACTTCTTATATTTTCCGAAATTTAAGTACTACTACATTGAAATTTCAAATTTTCAACAAATAGATTTTTTACAAAAAAACCTAGTAGTTTAGAAACTACATTCAATTTTATACAGATTCTATTCTTACATATTTTTGAAATAATATAGATAACTTATTCAAATTTTTACGTCAAGTTGCCTAACTCTAATTTTTCTAAATTTTTCACCACTTAAGGGCCTATTTTTTCCATGATGATCCTGTACATACCCACTGGTGTCATGGATCACATGTACTAAACCCCCATGAATAAAATTTAAACATTTGTGCACAACCAAGGGAATTGCATTCATAGCTACTAACAAGGGGATACCTAGCTTCACTTTGAAGAGTTTGAACCCCAGGATTATGTCAAACAATAGGGTTACAGACTTAGGTATGACAAGGACTAATAAAATGATACTACCAAGAAAGTCTTCTATGCGTACAAATGGTGCTCACAAGTGCGTTGTACCCATATTTATGCAGGAAGTTAATTCAAATGATCTCCTCAGTTATAATATTCACCTAAGATGTCAGGTCAACAAGAACACTTGCTATAGTGTTCTCGTTGATTCATGTAGGGATATAAAGAGGAGATGGTTCTCTATTAAAACCCATTGGTAGGTCCTATGAGGTGAAGGTTATAATTGGAGTACTACTCGTAGTTTGCACAAAGGGGATAAGTAGATAAAAGAAGGAAGACATAATGCACACTAAACAATATTCTCACAAAGCCTCCCAAAGGTTTGAAGTAGGATAGTGACCCAATCAAGGTTTTGCTCCACAACACTTACGGAACCTTCCAACTATTCCTACTAGGGGTCGTAGGTTAGCCTACAAGGTGTAATTCCTCACAACACTCACACCTAGAACACTCCTAGAATGTGAGGAAATGACCCTTCACTATTACCAAATGGAACCAAAATGGTTCACATTGGGTTCACCAAAAGTGTAAGAGAGGGGGACCAACCACGTCAAGGATCCAAGTCATGGATAGTTGAAAGCAGAGGGTTGCCATAACTTACCTCACTCTAAAGGATGTCTTAGGGTGAGGATCAAGAATGAAGAGAACTAGGTAGTAATTCTATCACTCTTCAGATCCAAACTTTAGGTTTAGGTTAGGTGAGCTAGTTTTTGAAGTTGGTACTGCACCTAAGACAATTGTCTATCTAAGGATGATAGTGTGGTTCTGGGATGAAAACATGGTGTGTTGGCATCTCTCTGGCATGTTGGCATCCATACGACCAAAAAACATCATGTACAATAAAAGTTTTCTAAAAACCTACTAATAGCCTAGCTAGTTTATTGTGATGGGAAAAAAAATAGAGACATAGATGATAAAACAAATAAATGAAAGTTAGGGTGACGAAGATGATCTCACAAAAGTGCCAGTTCGCCAACTAGCTCCATACGTACATCCACCTACACAAAAGAAAGAGGGGAAATTGTTGGGGATGTATAGGGGCCTAACTTAGTTAGACCCCTGATTTGGTGTTTCCATCTCCATGGACAACTAGAAAGCAACATAGTAGAATATGTGATAAAGAAAGTAGAACGAAAGAAAGATTGCAATGAACACTACAAAACAATACTATGTTACTATATAAAATCACAAAGGAGAGAAGTGAAACATTACCACCTCCACCCAAAAGCTCACTAGAAAATGAAGGAGAATGCAAGGTATGAACTTGGAAAAGTCACCATAGTTGTAGCAGTGATGAAGGGAGGTCTCGCAAGACTCCAAGCCCACAAATTCTATGGATTTCCTCATACTTGCTATGTGGAGTTGATGGAGCTTCAAAGCTACTGTAATGCTCACAAAACAAAGAGCTAGAATGATGGAGTGAATGAGAATGTGTAGAATATTTCTAGAGGATGTGAAGGAAGAGATATATGAAGAGAAAATGAGTGTTTTTGAAGGTAGGATGAGAAGGTATAAGAAATTTTTGGGTTGGTTGATCAAAGAGGGATGTTAAAATTCAGCCCCAATCGGGTGTGTAACACCTTTGCAAACTTTTGATGCAGGAATCCATCAGGGATGACAATGCAAAATGTAGACGTCCATGCACTACACATTCGTCCTCAACAAATATTATCTCATTGACACATAGGACAAATGCCAAGTGGATGGAAGGCAAGTGGGTGATGTGGAATTTTTTCTTTGGATTTGATTTTCTAAGGTGAGGGTGTGAAAGGGGAATTTATACAACAGGTGAAAATTTTATCCTATACAAAGACAAATGAAAAAGATAAAGTATTTATGACATAGAGAAGAATGAAGGTACAAATAGAGGAATGCCACAAAGAGAGAGAGATACATCAAATGAAATAGTATGGGGAGGATCACATTAAGCACATACAATCATACAAAAGAAAAATAAATAATGTAAAAGACTAGTAAGCACATGCAAGTCAACCTATGAGCAAGTCGTCTGTATCCCAATCATGTTCATAAAATATAGAAGGTAGACAACTAGCCAAAGGGATAATAGCAAGTGTTGAACTAGGTCCCTCACCAGGTTCAATGCTCTTCTTAGGAGAATTGGCATAAATTAAACTCATGGAAGAAGAAAAAAATGCATTTAATTCATTATGCACTTGTTCATCAATCTTTACAATCTCATCATCGTCATCTAAGTTAATCACAATAGGAGGTTGAATGATAATGTCCAAAGAAGAGTTTAGCTCTTGCTGCAGTTGTATTATAGGATTGTTTTGTTTTAGTGATGGGGGAGACTCATCATGCATTGCTTCATTCAAGTTTGGATTTTTATTTTCTCTATATTCTTCATTTAACTTTTGAGCAAGAGCACAACATCTACACCTATACTCTCTAGAACCTCTGTTTCTTTTGGTGCAGTTTTCAAGTTGTGTTTGTGTAGGAGCAGGATGATCAACCATAGGTTTCTTTTCTTCCACAAGTGGAGGAATGAAAGGAACCATGGAAGGTTGTTCAACCACTTTCTCTTTAACTTTATAAACTTGTTTTATTCTAGGAGGTTTGACGGGATTGTTTTCATTGTCTCTTGGTCTTTTGTAGGAAATAGGCGAAGGTTCTACCTTAGATTAATCTTGGTTGTTTTTAATTTATTCTAGTTCAATCATGGATTCATCAAGGATGGTAGGCTTAGTTGTGGGTGAAGGCATGTTTCAAAGGGATAACTTTTCTATGCATTTCTCCTTAAGCTTTTGGTAGGATTTGAAAAAGAAGTCTTCATGAGTTTTGATAGGTTGCATAGGCTTAGGCCAAAAGAAGTGTAAGGAAAAGTTTCCACGAGAAGATAAAGGGTTAAATCCACTATGATGAACAACAAAAAATTCATTGTCAAAGGGAAAATTTAAGAATTTATGCACAACCGTCTATGTTTTAGGGACTTGTTGTGCATCTAAGCATGAAGATTATGAACATAGGTGAATATTGCCAAAGAAATTGAACAAGGACTTGGAAAAGTGAGCACACCAAATATTTGAAGATTTGTTAGAGGTGGAGAATAAGGATTGAGAGTGACAAAAGGTATTAAAAATGCAATCTCAAGGGCTCACAATAAATATTATTAAGACCATATTTGAAACAAATTATTATTTCCTTGACATTATTAATAGACCTATCTAGGGATTATTTGTGATTTTAGGGCTAGTAAAAAGATAAAAAATGTAGACATTATAAATCTAAATTAGGTTTAGGTTTTAGGGTTTAGGGTTTAGGGTTTAGGTCCTAGGATTAAGGGTTTTAGTTTTTAGGTCTATGTTTTTTTAGAACCTAGGGTTTAGGGTTTTGATTTCTAAGTTTTGTGTCCAATTTGAGTTAAATTATAGTTAATTAAGGTATAGATTTTATGGTTTTCAATTTACAATTTAAAAGTTTTGGTTTGGTTGATGTTTTTGGTTTTAAATATAATTTAAAAACTATAAAATATTTAACATTAAAAAAACAAAACAAACAAAAAAAAATAACAATTACAAAACTAAAATGCAAGATATAAAGCAAAAGAAAAGCAGAATTCAATAAACCTAGAGGTCGATGAGGTTGGTTGTGTTGACGAGAGGAGGTAGTAGTGAAAATTTGGTTGAAATAGGCCCTTAGTAACATGCACAAGAATTAAGCTCTCCCTCAAGATCGTCAGCCAAACTATAGTGAGAAAATGAATAACCTAGTCATTTATTTAAAAAATTAAATAGCTTTAAGAAACACACACACACATTAGTAATGCGTATGCATTTTGTAATGCGTACACATTTTAGGGTGTGTACGTGAATCTAAATGCATATGTGTTTGGATTTAGGCTTGGGTACCCTATCCAAAGCGCGTATGCATTTTTTAAAAATGCGTATGCATTTCTTTGATTTTTTTTGTTTTGGCCGAAACTTCCCCTATTCATTCACCCAACTTCCAAATTTTATCCTTTGGTGAATAAAAGAGGGAAAGTAAATTTACAAAGGATCCATGGCTTGCTTTATCAAGATGAATTCACAAAATTCAAGTCCTAAATATTTACCTTGTTTCCTTGTTTCTCTAATGAAATTCGTACAATTTTCCTATGTGTTCAAGAAGAAAATATAAGACTATATTTTTCAATTGTATTTAATGAGTGATTGGAGGGAAGAAAAGAGTATTATAAATAAAATTATACTAAGTTTTCAAATAGACAACCATTGAAAATAGTAATATTTATGGCTTAATGGGGGAGAATCATTACATTTTTCTTTTTAAATATGCACTCATACATTCTACATTGAGTGACACAAGAGACCTAGATAGTTCTGCCCATGGGTGTGCACACATTTCCATGGTAGAGTTTATATATTTTAGCGAATGTCAAGAACCATCTTCCTAGGTGTAATAATTGTTATATTAAGCCCCAAAGACAT